>ML815548.1:87200-110702 GCA_009831015.1 Picea engelmannii
TTCCTCCAATTGTTGAGGTGTCAACCTTGTAGGTTGAGGTGTTTTAGAAGAAGGAGCATTATTCTCTCTATAGATGTTAGGATTGGTCCTTCTAGTAGCCATAGCCATATTTTTACTTTCAACATTTCTTGCCACCCTAAATGTATTCTCCAATGATTTGGGTTCCCAAAGGAGAACCTCATGTTGAATTTTATCCCTTAAAGTTCATATTTCATATGAATACATCAATCAAGTGCTCATCTAGAATATCTGTTACCTTTATATTCAATCTTTGGAAGTTCTCAATGTGCTTTGTAACTGAACCCTTTTGCTTGAGATTTATCAATTGGATAAATAAGGTATTGCTCCTTGTATCCTCATAGTGTGCTATCATTTCTTCCGTGAAAATTGTCTAAGTGACGAGTGATTTGTGAGAACAAAACCATCGATACCATACAAATTGATTGGGTTCTAAATATAAAGAAGCAATTTGTACCTTTTGTGTATGTGACACA
Source organism: Picea engelmannii (assembly GCA_009831015.1). Taxonomy (NCBI): domain Eukaryota; kingdom Viridiplantae; phylum Streptophyta; class Pinopsida; order Pinales; family Pinaceae; genus Picea; species Picea engelmannii. Next base: position 87,695 of record ML815548.1, read on the forward strand.
TTATGTAGATAAAAGAATTGCTCCATCTGAAGTATCCATGTGATAGGGGCCTTGCCATCAAACTTCCTCATATCGATCTTAGGAACGTGGTTGGTCTTCAACCCAAAGTTGGAGTTTCTCCATTCTTGATTCACCTTCCATGTGTCCTCATCATGAATTTCATGGGATACATTTTCACTTTCAGGTGTCCTCTCTATTACAATTTTTTTCAATCCTTCCATGATCTCCTCTTTTAAACCATCCATCTTAGTATTTATTGCCTCCAACTTATCTTCCATCTCTTGTAGTTCATATTTTGTTACTATCTTCTTTTGTAAATCATTTATGTCCCTAAATCATTTCTTCACCTTCATCAAGAGTTCAAGTAGGATTTTCTCGAGGCTTATTTGGTGTAGAAGTTCCCTTTTTTGGTTGAATGTTGGCCAAGTGTCACTTTAAACCTTGATTTTGAGGTGGTTCTGCTAGAAAATCTTCCTTTTATTGTATCTCCAAAATTTCTTCCCTTCTGAGTATGAAATTTTATTTTTTGTAGGTCTCTAATATTTCTTCTCTACAATGCCACAGGTTTGATCAAAATTGGATGTGCCAAGTGGAATTTACGGTAACTTCCCCACAACTTGCTGATGTTTTTCCTTTCTAGGAGATCTCATTTGTATAATGTGCCCCACACAAAATAATTCATAAAAATTTTGAAATTCATATCAGAACTACTACGGTTTGTCCAATATCCAATGCAACTAATCTCACTTAATTTGGATCCTCTAGGAAGAAGTTATGATTGTTTTACCTGGAACACCTGCTTGAGACTAGTCAGATACCCTATCTTCCATAAGGTGTATATAAAATTGTAAGATAACCCATAAGATGAAATTGTTACCACAGATACCTTACTAATTTATGTGAATATCCTTCGGATTTCAGGGTCTGAAACGTTACAGAAAAAAATTTATAGCGAAAATTCTGCAATGACTCAATTCAGGATGATTCCAGAACCCTATCTTAGAAGGTCGTATCTCTGAAATTATAAGGCCTCATGAGCTTAAATGTTAACCCAACGTGTTAGCTCCCAAAATGAAGCTGTCCTTTTGGTCAAGTTTTGTGGTGGATAGCATGGCTATCGGTAGTTTCCTCAATTCATTTTTGAGTTTTTATAGCTGCAAAACTTAGGTTTTGGTTTTTGTCTTAGAAAATAATATGACCCATAAAAGTCTTCTTTTCAAAATTTTCATAATTCACTTTCAACAACTAACGTGTGTCCAAAAGTTGAGTGTTAACTGGGGAAAGTGGCGACTTTTAGCAGCTAAGGAGCGCCTCTCATAGGTCTGTGCGCTGTTGAAAGTGGTGAATTTCAAAATATCCAAGAATCAATATCGTGGGTCATGCACTGGTGAAAGTGCAGACTTTCCACAGCTAATGGGGGTTTTCCACAGGACCTTGCGCTGGTGAAAGTGGTAAATATCAACAGCTAAGGGGTGTTTTCCACGGGTCGTTGGCTGAAGAAAGTGGGAATCACGTGCGTGATATCCACGTCTAAAGGCAAATGATGATATGATCATCCCACGTCAGGCAAATCCAAATCATGCGCTGATGAAAGTGGGTAATGATGGAAACTCAATTCTGCACGTCAAAATAGGATTGGGATGTGAATCTGGCTCAGAAACTCACGCTCCACAATCATGGCATCAGGGATGGAAAGTTCGAATTCAGTGGTGCAGGTACAGAGGATGTACTGCCGACCTGACAACATCAAATCAAATCGTTGTTTCCATATCACATATCGTTCATGGAGGTCTGTTAAAGTTTCAAATGTTTTAAAACAGAGCCGACTCCCGAAGTGATTTCAACAACGCAGAACCTCGGCTCGAACAATAGTTGTAGGGGTAAATGTACAAAATTGTTGGGATTTTCTAGCTACAGAATGGCGAGGAGATGCAGCGGCTCTCTTCTCAAGAGAGAGATGGACAACCTGTCTTTTTTGCAGACACATCCCGAAGTCCAGAGACATTTTTCAAACGCAGGATGTATTGAATTCGTGGAGAGGTTGCAAAATGGTTGCCATCAGTCTACAACATAAGCTTTTGCTAAGACTTTTGATGGGAACAAAGCTCGCGTTGGGTCCTTGGAAATTATAGTAGATGAAACTACCATTGCTTCAACAACAGGCCTACCAAGAACGGGTTAGAGCTGGTTCAAAACTACTGCCCCTAAAAATTTGGATTTCAGAGCTTATTTGAAAGAGGGGTACAACCACAAGGCATGGAAAAAAGGTATGCTGGTTTCCTATCTAGAAGAAGAATGGAAGGAGATGTTCAAAGGCATCCAACTGTACATTACCTCGGAGGGCAGCTATGATAAACTTATGATGTATCACTTCAAACTCCTGGACCATTTCACAGGCAAGACTCCCCTCAATTTACCTTTTTTCCTACATAAGAGTTTGACTAAGGTTTGCAAGAAGATCAGGGCTTAACCCTTGAGCATGAAAACTACTCTGTGCCACTTCGGCCTCATAAAATTGATCATCCTAGAGGAATTAAAACAGCAGGGAAGGAGCTGGGATCATTTTCTATTCTGGGAGGGTTTTGAAACACAGACCCAGCCTGCAAATGAACCAGGGAAAGGTTCAAAGAAACAGTCTTCTCCTCAAAGTAGTTCAAGAAAAAGAAGGACCCTTCCAGGACCTCCAAAAGACAGAATTTCTGGAGTTAAGCCCCGCAGGTCGAATAAAATGTTAAACTTTGAGCAGACCATAGAGCGTCCTACATAGAAGAGTACAGAAAAGAGAACCAATGTATTAAACTTGCCCTATTCAGACTCAGAATCAGAGCAACAAGATCAATGCCCTGTCACCAAAAGTCCTGAGCAATCAACTGAGTGTGCACAAAACTATGAGACCTTCACTCATACAGAAGAAGGAGAAACATCAAAAAGATCCAAGTCAAAGAAGTCTAAGAAAATCAAGCATCTGAAAGAGTTAATCGCTCAGCAAGAGGTTTTGGAACGAGTTATCAAAGGAAGGTATAAGAAGTTGTTTGAGAACTTTGAAAAAACAAATGCTGCACTTGAGAGATTGGCTAAGGAAAGTGTTCAAGAGAAGAAGAGAAAGCAAAAACTCACCAAAGATTACAATATTCTGTGGTGGCTTGCCAAATGCCTCAAAAGGCAGATAAGAAGATTGAAACAAAAGCAAAGACAAAAAACTCATCCAAACCTGAAGGTACTCGCTCAAGTCACTGTTAATATGCAAGGTGAAAAACCGGAGGCACACTGAGTTTTGATGAAATCAAATTTTGAAGGTGAAAACTCATTTTGAGCGCAATCAGGGCTTTCACCAGCGCAAAGCGATATTTTATGACCCGTTAGCTGTTGAAAGTGGTGATTTTCAACAGCTAACCTGCATAATATTAAACGAGTTAGCTGTTGAAAGCTGGAAAAGTATTTTTTGAAGCTACAGACAGAACAAATCATTCTGAATAGGTGATGAAGGAGTTCCAACATATCATGGGATTACCAAATCGCATGCAAAGAACTCAGCATCAGAGGTTCGAGAGAATTTTGGCAACCACATGCAAAACCATTTCCTCAAAAATCGATCATGAACGTTGGGGAGATCCAACTGTCAAGACAGGTGTCCTGCCATTCTTCACCATATTGCAGATACTAGGAGCTGAAGGATGCAGATGGCGAATTTTGGAAATTGAAGACAGTTCGAGTTATAAGTTTAGTTGTTAAGACTTTATTTTCAAGTTGTTGAATTTAATTTGAATTGCTTTTATTAAATACAGATCCATGTTTTTAGGATCTGTAAAACTGTTTGTAAGAGGCTATAAATGCATGTTTTTGATATGAAACAAGGGTTCAAACTGGGAGATATTTCATGCCATTGTATGGACTCTTTTTGCAGAATTAAAGTGGAGTTTCCTTTCATTTGCAATACCAGAATTGTTCATCTTTCATTCTCTGTACTTTAATTTCAGTTTATTTTAGTTCATAAAGACTGTTACCTCTTTTTTGAACTCATAGGCTTGAAATTAAAGGATTCCCTGTCTTGTATTAGGCCCTACTTTCACTTGTATTGGAAAATAAAGAATAGTATTCTCCATCCTCTCTTTCAATTATTTGATCTGGTCATTGTTTACTAAAAGCACTGTATCTTTAGATGTGTGATGAGTTGTTTCTTATACAAATCATTGAAGACCCCATTGTCCCAAACACATAAAAACCATTATTTCTAAGTTACCAAGCATCCTTAACCTACAACCCTAAGGAGTTTCTTGGAGTGATAACACAGCATACCTTGATCTGTCTACTAAATATCCTCCAAGTCGTTCCTTCTGAATCATTGTAGAAAAAAATTATAGTGAAAATTCCAAGGTGTCTTAGATGTAGCAGTGAAACCCTGAGACCTTGAGCTCTGATACCATATGTTAGGAACCCAATATCGATATAGCATAGAGAAACCTTAGAATAAGTACTCAACGCCTTGAAAAGAGATAAATTCAGATAATAAGCCTCTTCGAGGGGGCAACCTCCTTATGCCCACATAAATGTTCAATTACAAGATGATTCCAAATGAAAATGTCTCCTTGGTATATATAGGAGACTAGGAGGTATAATTACAACTAATAAACTAAAGCCGACATAAATAAAATAACATTACTAATGTAATATGCCCCAATTAAGGGGTAATGAGCCACTATTTAGGGCTTAACAAAGTTTCAGAGAATACATTGAGTAATATTATCTACAAGATCAGAGTATTCCAAGAATTGAAGAATTGCAGAAATTGAAGAAGTCTCAGGAAGCATTATCAGGTTCTATGTGATGGTTGGTTGATGGTGATGATTTAATGTAAAGTTTTATTATCTCTCATATATTCTTGGGTGGAAGGAAGGGGCAAGGGGAGGCTAACTTCTTCATCTTTTGGCCAAATGAAGTGCCGAAAAATCCCAGCTAGGGGTTTTTGGATGTTCTGAATCCATTGGCACTATTTTCAAAGGCATTTGGAGACTTATATTGTAGTTTTTACACCATTGAAGTTTCGGGGAGCTCCAGGGAGCTTAAGGCCACCATTGAAGGAGGCCATGCTCAGATGAGCCCAAGTCTATTTTCTGTGACTAAATAGTCATTTTTTTGCCAATTGTTATGTTCTGAACACATTGGGACAGGTTTCAGATCCATTTGAGGACTTTTACAGGTGTTTTTGCCACAAGGAAGCTCAGGGAAGCTCAAGGCCACATGTAGAAGAGGTCATGCCCGGATGAGCCATGGTCCGTTTTCAGAGATCTAATAGTCATTTTTGGGGTTTTTATGTATTCTGAACCCAATGGTATAGTCAGTAAATCCATTGGAGTTGAGAAACATCTTGTAAAAGAATATTTTACAAACTAATCCCAGAGAGCCTATTCCATTGATGGAGGCTCAAGGAGATGTAGCCCAGTTGGGGGTGAACTCCTTTATCATCTTGTTATTGTTGTGATTTTTATGGTTATATTTGCTGCACTTATGTTGTTGTTGTATTTTCTTTAAACAACATATTTAACCATTAAAAATTCCTCACACATAAAAGAATCCTAACCTTGACACATAAAACCTCTTGCACAACTAAGACATTGAGCAAGGTCCTGAAGTTTATTTTAATGGAGTAGAGGGTGCTTGCATAGAAAAACAAGTCAGCCCCCTATTTTTAGATTAGGTGGTATCAGAGATTAGTTTTGTTCATGTCATTTCCATTGATAGCTAGAGATTTAGCTGTTAGTATTATTGTGAAAGTTTTGTGTTGAAGTTTGATATCTTTCAAGGATGGAGGAAGCTTCAAACATTGATAGTTCTCATACATATTCATTAACAAAGTTATTTGACAAAGATATGTTGAAGGAATTTGTAACTGTGAGAGATATGGTGCAAGAGATGTGGGAATATAGGAAGGAGGGCATTGTCCTTTAAGAGTAGTTGATGGCCATGAAGGAGGAGAAGCACCAGCTTCTTGAAAAGTTGCATGAGATGGAGACTGAACTCCATGAGGCAAAGGAAACCCTTACCAAGTACATGCATGAACATGAGGTATGTAATGTTAGTTTTTCTTCAAATTCCTCTTAAGATGAATGCTTTGGTGTTTTTGAAAATCACACTAGAGGAATAGGGTCCAAGTTATTGTTAAAAATGGGCTATGAAGGTAAAGGGTTAGGCAAGCATGCACAAGGCATTGTTGAGCCTATTGTTGTTGAGGAGAGACCCAAGTATTGTGGTCTTGGATATGAACAAAAAGATGGAGAAAATTCCAAAGTTGAGGAGACAAGGGAAACAGTTCCAAGAACAACTTTTGTTGCAAGTTCAATCCCTCAAGCATGTAAAGTTTGTGTTCAAGATGAATGCAAATGTTGGAAACAAGAGAGTTGTGACAACCATGAGGACAAGAACATCTTTGTTGGTCTTCAAAAGAGAGCTAGTAACTCTTCAAATTCACCTCCTCAAGAAGGCGATAAAGGTGAATGTTCAAGAACGTTTGTTGCAAGTTCAATCCCTCAAGCATGCAAAGTACATGTTCAAGATGAATGAAAATGTTGGAAACAAGAGAGTTGTGACAACCATGAAGACAAGAACATCTTTGTTGGTCTTCAAAAGAGAGTTGGTAACTCTTCCAACTCACCTCCTCAAGAAGGCGATAAAGGTGAATGTTCAAGGTATATTTCTGTCTATCATTTAGTTGCTTTTGATTATGTTAAGCATGGTAAATTTGCATATAAAAATGGAAGAAAAAGTCCATGTACATATTGTGGATTAGATAACCATCATGTTTCAAGATGTTGGAAAAGATTGACCACATTCAGGAAACTTTCCAAGCAAAGGCAACTTGAAAAGAAGATGCAAAAGATTTGCACTCACTGCCAGAAGAGGGGTCATCTCATTGACCAATGTTGGAAATTGCATCCAACCACTCATCCACATCAAAAGAGGCAGATGGATAAAAAGACTGGCAAGAATGGAAGAGGATATTCCATCATCGATGTGAGTCAAGATGATTCACAAGAAGACGATGTTCAGTAGAAAAAATCACCATTGAATTGGCTTGGTAAGAAATGGTTAGATTTCTTGAGCAAGGCTTGCATTTCTTTGTTTGTAGATTCACATTTCAGCCTTATGTATGCATTTCTATTGAGAGTATGACAAGTTGTAGCAGTTTATCACAACTTGTATGATGCAAGTTGCATGTGAATGTAATTCTTTTGAAGGAATTCTTGTTGTTGCACAACTTCGCTAGGAGGATGTAAAAGAGGGGTATGATACTCACTTATTGCAGCCATTTATCTTTTCATTTCGATCTCTTATGTACCCACATGTTTTTTGGTTTATGTACTTATGTTTGTACTTGAAGGAGAGTTGAAGAGCTATGCACATGCATGTGATTTTGTATGTGTGTAAACAATGAACTTGATGATAATTTCACTATGAGTGACTCATGATTGTAACATGGTTGTGTATCATGAATATCGACTTGTCATTGGGAATGTCGATATGTTTCAAATGAGTCTCGACTTGTGTCGATGTTTTCTTGACGACTATGTTGTGTCGATCATGTTTTTCGACTTATGTTTAGTCGATGGTGTTTGTCGGCTTGTAAGTCGATTTTGAGTACACCAAGATACAGGAAAACACCATGTGATTTGATGAAGTACAATATGCGATCATTTGCTTGAAGAGAAAAAAGACTTTTTTGGCATCCTTTTCAGTCTTGTATTAAGTTTGTTTTCAAGATTGATGGTTTTCTTGGTTTGTGACAAGATGTCGCAGGAAAGTTTTTTTTGTAGCCATTGTAGAGTGGATTGTGTTGATGCCAAAGAGTTCACAAGAGGGACATGATTCTCAGTGGGAAGGCTGTTAGTCTTCCAAGCACAAAGAGAACAGTGGGTTAGCAGTAGCCTGAGAACAGTGGTTGATGGACATAGCCAATTGCAGTGTAAGGCATGTCAAGGTACCCGGGTGATTGCCAAAAAGACTTTTCAAGTAGAATCAGTTGATAGAACTTGGAAGTAGAAGAGTATTGAAGCTTAGGTAGATAATCATCAGCTTTTGTGGGTCCAAAATCCTTTCAGTGGGAAGGCGTGATTAGAATCTGGACCAGGGGTCAAAATTTAGCCCAAAAATTAAAGTGTTAGGAATCGCCTCAAAACAAACAAGTGCGTAACCCTTGTCATCACGAACCCAATGCACTTCGAACGGGCTCAAACTGACATCAGATGAGTGATATATTGCGATCTCTTCGATTTGCCAAACATGCAAAAAAAAGTTGTTGACTGTATAGTTCGTATAGGATGACGTGGAAGGGGTACAAATGCACACGTGGCAGTGATGATGTGTCAGGTTCTGATGATGTAAGCATTAATTGGCAAACATGTGGGTGAATGGAATGTCGACATGTGGCATCTTTGTGTTCAATGGTTTGGTACCACGTGGCCCAGGCATGGGCTGCCACGTGGCACCGTGTAATGGTTGTTTTGGTAAAATTATAGTGGAGTCCATGGGGATCAAACCCCGAACCTCCCCCCATAGTCCAAAGTCTTGGAAAGAGCCTCCCTACCAACGTTCCACACTATGGTTCTTAACAACCATATGTTAAAATATTTATTTAACTTTGTTTATGTGGTATGTTTTGGTGCGGGTCCAGGCTGGGGCTTAGCCCCAACCCCCAGTTTTCTATGTGCGCCCATGTGACCACACCACACACTTTTGTGAATGCATTTTTAAATAGATAACACCCATGCACTCCTCCACTTGTCAATCACTCATCCAACCATGCAAACGAGGGCCTATTTTTGCGCTGGGACATGGCCATATGGCCCCCCATGTGCCCAACACCTCTGCCTTTAGGAGCTCTAATTTTGCTAACGGTGTGACAATTTGGAACATTTTGCAGGCATGCACGTGTGTGCTAGGTTTAGGCATGGGAAACACCTAGAAGCTAGGTTACACACACAGGAGGTGCGTTTTGGCGAACCAAAGACAACAAGCTTGAAGGAGGAAAATGGCAGGAGGCTAACTTCTTCATCTTTTGGCCAAATGAGGTGCTGAAAATGCCTAGCTAGGGGTTTTTGGATGTTCTGAATCCATTTGTACTGTTTGCAAAGGCATTTGGAGACTTCTATTGCAGGTTTTACACCATTTAAGTTTCAGGGAGCTCTAGGGAGCTTAGGGCCACCATTGAAGGAGGCCATGCTCAGATGAGCCCAAGTCTATTTTCTGTGACTAAATAGTCATTTTTTTGACTAATTGTTATGCTCTGAACACATTGGGACATGTTTCAGATCCATTTGAGGACTTTTACAGGTGTTTTTTCCACAAGGAATCTCAGGGAAGCTCAAGGCCACATGTAGAAAAGGTCATGCCCGGATGAGCCATGGCCCATTTTCAGAGATCTAATAGTCATTTTTGGGGTTTTTATGTATTCTAAACCCAATGGTATAGTAAGTAAATGCATTGGATTTGAGCAGCATCTTGTAAAAGAATCTTTGAAAAACTAATCCCAGAGAGACTAGTCCATTGATGGAGGCTCAAGGAGATGTAGCCCAGTTGGGGGTGAACTCCTTTATCATCTTGTTATTGTTGTGAGTTTTATGGTTATATTTGATGCACTTATGTTGCTGTTGTATTTTATTTAAACAAGATATTTAACCATTAAAAATTCCTCACACATAAACACATAAAAGAATGCTAAACTTGACACATAAAACCTCTTGCACAACTAAGACATTGAGCAAGGTCCTGAAGTTTATTTTAATGGAGTAGAGGGTGCTTGCATAGCAAAACAAGTCAGCCCCCTATTTTCATATCAGATGTATAGGTCAACCCTCTCTTGATATTGGAGGATTGTATCTTCCTCTTGGAGGTTTATCCCTCCCTTTATATTTGGAAGCTGTAGCTACCTTTGGAACTCATTACTTCCCTTGACCAATAACTATTGATTATTTATCATATATTGTGCATGGTGTATTGTGGTGTATTGATGTAACTCTTATACTATTGTTCATTTCTCATTGGATATAATTGAATGGTTTAATTATAAGTTGATTTTTTTTTTTTTAATTGTACTTGATACTGATTCACCCCCCTCTCAATACCAACAATTGGTATCAGAGTAGGTTTCCTTCATAACAGTTTAATCACTGGAAGGAAAATCCCGAGCAAAGATGGATGACCATGAGAACATTTCAAATGGGATTCAAAAATTTGATGGAAGAAATTATGCATACTGGAGTGATAGAGTGAAAACTTACCTAACGGATTTGGGAGTAGACATTTGGTACTTAGTTGTAAATGGCTATGTAATCCCAGATAATGCTCCAACCGATCCAAATGAGAAGAAGCTTATGAGTTGTTATTCAAAAGCCATACATGTTATTCTAGCATCATTGGCACCAACCATTGCTAGCAAAGTGATGGTCTTCAACACTACTAAAGAGGTATGGGACAAACACAAGAGTATATACGACGATGATCCAAAAGTTAAGTAGGTCAAGATTCAACCACATAGAGCAGAATTTGAAAATTTGAAGATGAATGAAAATGAATATATTGCAACCTATCTTCTTAGATTTTATGAATTTGTTAATGATATTAGAGGATTAGGTGAAGAGCTCGATGAATCGTTGGTTGTACAAAAAGTGTGGAGATCACTTCTCTTGAAGTATGATGCTAAGGTATCCGCCATTGAAGAAACTAGGGACTTGAACAAAATGAAGATGGATGAATTACATGGGTCTCTTATAGCATATGAAATGAGAATAGGTACAGAATGTGACTAGCCAAACAATGAAGCAGCCTTTAAAGCCATAAAGAAGACAAAAGACAAGGATAACGAAATTGATGAAGAAATAACAAATTTCGCAAGACAATTCCATAAGGGAAGTGGAAGATACAAAGGTAAGTCTCCTCTCAAATGATTTAACTGTGGTAGAATAGGACATATTGTTGAAAACTGCTACTATAAAAAGAGAAGTCTTAACAATAAAAAGAGCTTCTACTCCAAGGATGATGACATCTCCTCAGATGAGAGTGATGAAGAAGATACTGATGGAGGAGAAGTCTTGTTCATAACCCAAGAAACTCAGGATGATGATCACAATAATTCTAAAGAAGAAGAAATCATTTGTGAAGAAGATTTAGATGAAGAAACCAACCTTGATTCCTTTTGGGGATACAAAGACAATGCATAGAGTGAACACGAAGATGAGAATCTTGAAAAGGCGAAGAATGTTGAAACTGAAAATAGCAAGCTTAGAAACACAAACATAACACTAAAAGGTGAATTGAGTAGTTGTGAGAAGAGAATTACAAGCTTGAAAAGACCATTAATAGCTTGAAGGAAAAATTAGAAGATTATGAGAAATTGAAAGCAGAATTGGATCACACAAAATGGGAGCTACTATTGACAATAGAAAAGTTGAATAAGTTCGAAAAAAAGCACTGAAAAATTAGATGAGATCCTTAGCAGTCAAAGATCTCCAAACAACAAGACAAGACTAGGATACAATGACAGTTTGAAGACAACAAAACAAGAGAAGGAAGTTGAAAATGATGAAACCAACACTCCATAACAAGTTGAACAACAAGATAGAAGACTAGAATTTAGAAGGAATGAGACATCAGGAATATCCTCTCCCATCAGGTATGAAAGAAACCATTATGAAGGAAACTATAGAAGAATATATTGTGAACCCATATGGACCACACCACAAAGAAGATCACTTACTCCCAGGTATCAAAATTTCTTTCTTGGACATTGTTATACTTGTGGAAATTTTGGACACAAGGAAATAAATTGTAGAATCAATGAAAGGAATAACTATGCAAGCTACATGAATGGTGAAAATAGTAGATATGGAAATGTTCTTAGACCTATCAAGAGAAATTATAATCCATTTGACCCATTAATGGATCAAAATATTGTATGTTACAAGTGCAATAATCTTGGTCACAAAGCATGAGATTGCAGAGAGATGAAGGAAGATAATCGTATGCCAAATGTTTGTATACCAACTACAACATGGAAAAGGAAAATTGTCAAATAGCATTGGTCACTAAAGAATGCAATGAAGAAGGTCAATGGTTCATAGACAGTGGGTGCTCATCTCATATGACTAGAGATCAAAGAAAATTTGTTAGCTTGAAGAAAAAGGGTGGAAATGTTGCATTTGGAGATGACTCATCTACCAAAATACTTGGAAAAGGAACTGTAAAGATTGGAAGTGAAAATGTGAAAGCAAGAAAAGTCCTATTGGTTGAAGATATGAAGTATAATCTACTCAGTGTTAGTAAAATGTGTGATCAAGGATACACTCTTACATTTGACTCCCGAAAATGTAAAATAAGAGAAAATAACTCAGGAAGATTGGTTGCAACTGAAACAAGAAGACATAACAACATATACATCCTAGACATAAATAAGAGAGAGAAGAAAGAATCCACACAAAATGATTCCAAGGAAGAAAAAGTCCCAAAGACCAAAAATAAGGATGAAGTATTATTGAGTGCCACATGTTCAGGGGGAGTGACCCCAAAGAAGAAGGTTACCTTTTTCCATTAAACTCAGGGGGATAAGCCCTAACATTTTCCATTGATGTCAAAGGGGGAGATAAATTGGGATCATGATGATAGGGGGAACATGAGTGTTGCCATCAATGAATAAGGGGGGGATTGTTGGAAGATTGGTTGTTGTCATTGATGTCAACCCTAGTCATGGGTTTTGGACCACAAGATTGATGAAGGTATTTGGACATGAAGGACAATGCACATGTAGATACAAAACCCATGGATGGATACTATATAGCATGTTGTTTTCGGTGGTATATGTCACGCCACGTGGATCCTCATGGTTGAGCAGAAATGAATTTTTGAAGATGACAAAGTGAATTGAAGAAGGAAGTACATGTAGGCCCTGAAGATAATTAAATAAAAGAATTACAAAATAAGAAAGTGTATGGTCGGAACTAATGTTAAAAGGAAGTGACATAAATGGTATAAATACATATCATTATACATTCATTTGATACACAAGTCTAATTTCAGAGGAAATCAGAATTAAAGAAGGCCATATTTCAAGGGAGGATGAAGTCTTTTGGTGATGTGTTCTAAGGTATATTATTTACAGGTCATCTTACCATTTTCGCTATAACTATTTTTCTAGAACGATTCAGATGGTGAAATTGAATGGTATTGAGAATACATATCAAGGTACCTGTGGTAAAAAATGCATCACTTTGTGCGCTACAATTTTGGAGATACACTATGTGGAAGATAGGGTTTTTGACTAGTCCTGAAGCTAGTCAATAAATAGGTGTCCCAGGTAAAATAGTCATAACTTATTCATAGAGAATCCAAATTAAGTGGGAACAATTTCATTGGAAAGAGTACGGACTTTAGTTTCTTGTGTATGAGTTTCAAAATCGGATGTTAAATATTGAGTGCGGGGTATTCTGTACAAGTTCGCTCTCCTGAATAAACCGGAATTGAACAAGGTCTACAATTCTCTCTATAACTTCTTTTTGGGGAGGATTCAAGGAGTCAAACTTGGAGAATTTTTAGAGAATACATTGAGTAATATTATCTATAGGATCAAATTATTCCAAGAATTGAAGAATTGCAGAAATTGAAGAAGTCTCATGAAGCATTATCAGGTTCTATGTGATGGTTGGTTGATGGTGACGATTTAATGTAAAGTTTTATTATCTCTCATATATTCTTGGGTGGAAGGAAGGGGCAAGGATGGATAGGTCAAACCTCTCTTGATATTGTAGGATTGTATATTCCTCTTGGAGTTTTATCCCTTCCTTTATATTTGGAATCTGTAGCTACCTTTGGAAGTCATTACTTCCCTTGACCAATAACTATTGATTGTTTCTCATATATTGTGCATGGTGTATTGTGGTGTATTGATGTAACTCTTATACTATTGTTCATTACTCATTGGATATAATTGAATGGTTTAAGTATAAGTTGATTTTTTTTTTTAAATTGTACTTGATACTGATTCACCCCCCTCTTAGTATCAAAAACCATATCCATTCATCTCTTGAACTATGAAATCCATCAAAACCTAGCCACAAAGGATTATGTCAAGGCTAGAGGGAAACATCATAGGCCTCCAAAGGCCATGTCCAAGTGCAAGAGGGGTGTAGTCTCATCTTGAAGTGTTGTCAAAGTACCTCCAAAGGAAATTCCCTCCATCCTCTGTGCACAAAGGCTTTGGGTGCTCTTCCCATCCCGTGGGATTCTTATCCCATGTATGTGGCATACTAACCAAAAATTCTCAAACCAAGCCCATATATCCATCGTCCAAGGTTATAAGGATGTGAGAGCCATTTTATAAGGGTGTTGAGTCACCAGATGACTCATTGCTCTCCATCACACATGCCAAAGTCCTACAATAAGGCACAACATCTCGGGCAAAACCCAAGATGTCCCTCAAAGAACCATGTCAGGGCCATTCAAACAAATCAGAATATAAGACAAAGTAAACCAATTTTCACAAGACACGTTATTCCTTAGATCATGTAAAGTAAGTTGATGCCTAAGATACAATCCATGTAAACAATTTACCCCAGAATCCCCTTCAAGTATCACCCAAGCCCAAGACCTTGTGAGGGTTACCAAGTTTAAGTATGGGAGGGTCTTCATCCAACCCTATTAGTTGTGCCACCTAGGTAGGAAATAAATAACCCAGTGATGCAGTGCCCCACCTCAGCAGGGTCTGCTGACCTCTCGGTCACTATATCTTCTCAATCTTCGAGTCGGAACAGCTCTTTAATTCCTTGTTGGAATCCTCATGAAATATCCACATGTCCTATGTGTAACTCAGCCTGCACGAACAAGAAATAGGCGTGAGTTTTCTTCACATGATCATTGGCTATGACCGTAGGCCTAACCCAAAAGGTGCTTCTAGTCTTGGGCCTCGAGTGATTTCAGTTGAACTAAACCCCACCTCATGACTTACGATTTCCCGATCGACAATTTCTCTAGGCGTTAGCTCTCCCCTCACATGACCGATGGCGGTGACCACGTGCTTGAGTGAAAGGAGCGTCACGATTTCACATTTTACAACTCTTGGAGTCTCCTTACCTCTGTTCTCCCGATATCTGAGGTCATGATGGAATCAGATCGACGATCTAGATATCTCCTTTGATCAACAGATGTAATCAAGTCGGGATTTTGTGTTTCGCGAGTTTGGGAGTCTCCTTATCGCCGTTCTCCCGATATACTAGATGACGATGGTGCTTGATCGACGATCCAAATATCTCCTTTGATCAACGACTGTGATCAAGTCAAGATTTCACATTTTGTGATTTTGGGAGTTTCCTTATCTCCGTTCTCCTGATATTTGAGATTGCGATGGTGCTAGATCGACATTCCAGATCTCTCCTTTGATCAACGACTGTGATCAATTCAGGATTTTGCGTTTCGCAAGTTGGGAGTCTCCTTACTTCTGTTCTCTCGATATCTGAGATCGCAATGATGCTAGATTGACGACCCAGATCTCTCTGGATCCAACAACTCAAATCACGTCGGGATTTCACCTTTCGCTCCTTTGAATCCTATGGAGTCCCTTCGACACTTATCCGAAATTCAGATCTATGCACTCCTTGTAGCAGATTCTTACACAAGACTTGGTTCTTATGGGTGACTATGCACGCCTTGCAGCAGTTGCTTTTCACTCCTTGCAAAGGGAAATTTTCATGCTATCTCTCCTGAGCTTCGGGATCGAAACAGATCTTGTCAACGCACTCCTTGTGTTCTATGTACACACCTTGCACTCACTCAATAGAAGAGAAACAATTTAAAATTATACTAACATTCACGGTTTCATCCATTCATAACAAAATTGATTCATTTATGAAAACACGATAATAGAGAATTGCAAGAAGTAACATTACTATGCATTTGGGTCAAATTTCTTCTGTTATATTCATTTAGAAGTAAATGGCTACAACTAATATCAAAAAAATAAATCAAAACTCAGAAAATTCCTACTAGCTCACAACAGCCTCATTTGGGCATACAAAACCTCTATTTAACTCAGAGGGTCCTTAGGGTTCCCCCCGACTACGCATCTACCTCAAAAATGAAAACCTAACTGCTACCTAAGCTTAGTTACATTCAAGAGTTAGAGTGAAACTCCCTTATCACTCATGATCTTTCCAACTCCAAACATTTGATATTCTTCTATTCTTTGTCAGCTCCCCAAAGGATTCACAGTAACTCCTGGTGTTTGAGATCCCAAAATGATTCTCGAGCGTTGAACTTTCCTACCATGTGTGCTTGTTGACGATGCTCTTGTATCATACTCCCCTTGGACAAAAATTCATGGACTCCTGTCCATGAGCTACTGCACCGACTTTCCTTGCTTATGGATATCATCTTCATTTTCCCAACTGGCATCCTCTATCGGGCGTCCCTTCCACTTAACCAAATATTCAAAATAGGTCTTCCTCCTAGTCTTCTTGCCAATTCTCTGATCAACGATCTTCTCCATCTGTGGTTTTTCTGCTCTATGCATTTGTTTCTCCCACTGAATATTATCTTGATATTTTGATCCCTCTATGTCATCTTTCTTGTAAGGATACAGGTCCGAAACATTGAATATGGGTGATATGCCCACATCATCTGGCAATGCAATCTCATAGGTGTTTGCATCAAACTTCCTCAAGATCTTACATGGTCCTATATTCTTCATTTTTAAATTGTTATACGTTCCCCTAGGGAACCTTTCCTTCCTGAGATGTGCCAGAACCTGATCTTCCACCTCAAATTGAATTTCTCTGTGATGTTGATCAACTTTGCGCTTGTACTCTTGGCTAGAATTATGCAATTGTCCTCTGATTTGGCTATGGAGCTTCTGCATTTCTACACAAAATCTTATGCTCCCACGCTTCTAATATCACTCTGTACCAAGTATCTCAACTCAGATACTCCCCTGGGTTGCATTCCATACAATATCTAGAATGGGATCTTTCCATTGCTTCTGTTTGGTGAGTCGTTGTATGAAAATTCTGCTTGTGGCAGAATCTGATCCCACTGGTTATGATGCTCAATGACCAGACTCCTCAACAAGTTTCCCAAATTTATGTTTACCACCTCAGTCTATCCATATGTCTGAGGGTGATAAGCTGAGTTGAAAAACATATTTGTCCCCAACTTCTTCCACAGTGTTCTCCAAAAGTGACCAACAAATTTTGTGTCTCTGTCTAAGACAATGCTTCTGGGTAGGCCGTGAAGTCTCACAACTTCTTTGAAAAACAGATTTGCAACATGTGTTTCATCACTGGTCTTATGGCACGGGATAAAGTGTACCATATTTGAAAATATATCCACCACCACAACTATGGAATCAAATCCTCTTTGTGTTCTTGGTAGCCCCAACACAAAATCCATGCTTATTGCATCCCAAGGCCTCTCTGGTATTGGCAATTGTTGATACAATCCAGTGTTCTATCTTTTTCCTTTCGCATGTTGGAAGATTCTACATTTGTTCACAAATTGTATCACTTATGTCCTCATACCTGGCCAATAGTATGAACTACTCAACTGTGCAAATGTTTTATCATGGCCGAAATGTCCAGCCAATCCTCCACTATGCTTTTCCTTCAAAAGGTTATCCCTCATTGAGAATTTTGGTATGCACAATCGATTTCCCTTGAACATCAATCCTTCTTGAATCATATACTCTGCCCATTGGATTCTATCTCTCAACACATGATTCTTGCATTTTTCGTATGCTTCCTTGAAATCTGGATCATCACTGTACATTTCCTTAAGGTGTTCAAACCCCAAGGTCTTTACCTGAAATTCCTGCAGAATCAAACATCTCCCGCTCAATGCATCAACAACTTTGTTAGCATTCCCAACAGTATGTTTTAAGACAAAAGTAAAATTATGCATAAACTCAATCCACTTTTCATGCTTCTGATTCATTTTTTCCTGTCTAGTTATGAATTGTAAAGCTTGGTTATCGCTATACAAGACAAATTCTTGTGGGACAAGGTAATGTCTCCATTTATTCAAGGCTTGAATTATGGCATAAAGCTCCTTGTCATTTGTGGAGTACTTTCTTTTAGTCTCATTAAGATTCTCACTGAAATAGGTAACTGGTCTATTATCCTGGCTCAAAACTGCTCCAATTTCAACTCCACTTGCATCACATCTCACCTGAAATGTCTTCTCAAAATTTGGCAAGACCATAATTGGTCGTTCTGTTATTTTCTCCTTCAGTATATTGAAGCTCCTCTCGGCCTCCTCTTTCCACTTAAAAGACTTGTGCTTCTTCTTCACTGTATCCATCACTGGTGTGCAAATTCCATTGAAGTCTCTGATGAACTTCCTATAGAAACTTTCTAATCCATGGAAGCTTCTTACTTCAAACATGCTTCTTGGTGATGGCCATTCTACGATTTCTCTCACCTTTTCTGGATCCATCTTCAGTTCATTTGAAGAGATCACAAAACCCAAGTAAATGAGCTCCGTCTTCATAAAAGAGGACTTCTTCAGATTTATCAACAACTTCTCCTGATGTAGTCTCCTCATCGCTTGTTTCAAGTGTCTCAAATGCTCCTCTTTAGTCTTTCTAAAGATCAATATATCGTCCAGATATACAACTACAAACTTGCAAATGAAATATTTCAGTATTTCATTCATCAACCTCATAAAATTACTCGGGGCATTTGTTAATCCAAATTGCATAACAAGCCATTCATACAAACCTTCATTTGTCTTAAAGGCCGTCTTCCATTCAACACCTTCTCTCATTCTTATCTGGTGATACCCACTTTTCAAATCTATCTTAGAAAAGAATTTTTCTCCACTTAAATAGTCCATTAAATCATCCATTATTGGTAAATGAAATATATACATGATGGTGACCTTGTTAATGGCTCTTGAGTCTGTGCACATTCTTTGTCCTCCATATTTATTTGGACTCAACACATTTGGTACTACGCATGGACTCAATATCTCTCTAACCAAACCATTGTCTAACAATTCATGGACTTGGTTCTTCACGTCCTCATTCTCTTGAGGTGTCAATCTGTATGTTGCTTTGTTTGGTAGACTTTCTCCTGTTATCAATTCAATATGGTGGTTGATACTTCTGATGGGTGGCAATGAGTTAGGTAGATCATCCACCACTATGTCAGCAAAATTATCCAACAATTCCTGAACTTCTTCAGGTAAATCATCCATTGTAGTACTTGTAAGGATAACTCTGGGTTTCCTTACCACAACAAACTGCATTTCTTGTCCTTTTTTTACTTCTTTCAGAAGTTCCTTTCTGCTCATGAGAAGTATGCTTGTGATGGATTCATTTTTTTCTTTCTTCTCCTCTATTGGCAGTAACATGTGTGTCCTACCATTATTCTCCAAGGTGTATGTATTCTTCCTCCCATAATGAATGACATTCCCATCAAAATGCCATGGTCTTCCCAACAAAATATGGCATACATCCATGGGAATTACATCAAACAAAATTTCATCTCTATATCCTCCTATCTTAAATTCAACCAAGCATTGTTTAGTAACCATTACCTGGTGTCCTTTCTGCAACCATGAGACTTTGTATGGCTTCAGATGTGCAATTTTGTCCAGCTCCAATTTATCCACCATCTCTGTGGATACTAAGTTGTCAGTTCTCCCACTGTCAATTATCACCTTGCATACTTTGTCTTTAGTCTTCCAAGTTGTCCTGAAT
The DNA here is from genome assembly GCA_009831015.1 of Picea engelmannii. NCBI lineage: Eukaryota > Viridiplantae > Streptophyta > Pinopsida > Pinales > Pinaceae > Picea > Picea engelmannii. Next base: position 107,424 of record ML815548.1, read on the forward strand.
AGGTTGTTTCTCTACAATGGCTTCTCAACTTCTGCCTCTGGTTTTAAGAGAACTTTTCTCAACATCAAGGATGTTCCATCCTATTCCCCTTCTGCTTCAACATTCCTTCTCTGTGCTTCCGAAATGTGAGCTTCACCTTCTTCTTCTTTCTTTATCTTGGGACATTCCCAAGACTTATGTCCCTCTTTTCCACATGTGTAACATCTCACTTCTCCTCCTTTGCCTCTTCCTCTTCCTCTGGAAGAAATTCTTACACCATATTGTCTTCCCCAGGAACTTCCTTCTCATTCTGAGTGACTATGTGGTTTCTCAGTCTCATCTTTGGATTTTTTTGCCTTGTCATGGGAACTCTCTTACCTTTGTTCGGGACTGGGATTCTACTTCTGCCTTGTTGGCTTTGTTTTCTGGCCAGCTTCTCCTTTGTCTTTAGTGAAAACTAATAAGCATCCTCCACTGTCCTTACTAGCATCATCCTGATCTCATCCTAGATTTCATACCTCAGGCCATTTATATACTTGGAAATTTTTTCTTCATCCTTATCTCTTTGTCCAGTTCAGATGTTCAGCTTGTATAACTCCTCTGTGTATTCTTTAACTATCATAACCTTCTATCTTTGGTTCTGCATCTTCCTGAATAGATTGATACAATAATATTTGGGCATGAACTTTGCTTTCAGTTTGGCTACCATTTTGTCCCAATTCTTTATATTTTGTTTTCCCTTGCTTCTCCTCTCAGCCTGTAGTTCATCCCACCATAGTGTTGCGTGTCCCTTGAGTCTGGTGACATCATGTTTCAAACTTTTCTCCTCATTGACATCTTCATAGTCAAAATATTTATCCATGGATTGTACCCAATCCAACAGCTCTTCAACATCCAAATTGCCCTCGTACATTGGGACCTCTATCTTGGCTCTAGCTCTCAATATAACAACTTCTCTCAACAAGATTTCTCCGGAAACATTCTCTCCTATAGCTTCCTCGATTTCCACATCTTCGCTCTCTGCATAAATGACGTCTCCAACATCAGGTGCTCTCCTTTGTGTTGCCTCCATCGCCTCTAATCTTGCACGAAGTTCTCGCATCTCCCTTTCTACAACCCAATTGGTTAAAGGTTGTTCCACTCATTTCCTCGGTGGCATTGTGTTGACTGTCTCTCACACACAGAGTGTAGCTTCGATTTCTTTCGTCTCCTTTATCTCCTTTGCCTGTTGTTTGCAAGCAAAACTTTAGCTCTGATACCACTTGATGCAATGCCCCACCTCAGCAGGGTCTGCTGACCTCCTGGTCCCTAGATATTCTCAATCTTCAAGCTGAAACAACTCTTTGATTCCTTACTGGAATCCTCACAAAATATCCACAGGTCGTATGTGTAACTTAGCCCATGCGAACAAGCACTAGGCGTGAGTTTTCTTCCACTACTACATATTGAAAAAATTGCGATGACCACTTGCGACGAAAGTACTCTTTCGTCGCAAAATGCAAGAGAAAAAGTTCAACTTTTCTAAATCCACCCCGTATTCAGCGCTATCTCGACGCATGTAATTTGACTAAATTAATGTGATCAATTTTCGTGGCATGAGCGATGCACCTAGTTTGTTAAAATTAATATGGTCAAAGTTTGTTGCAAGAGTGACGACTGACCTAATGTTAAAATTGACCGTTAAAAATGACAAATAAATAGGTAAATAAGTGAAATGTTTTTAGGTCACGGTCGTCGCAATTGCGACGATAGTGACCTAAAATTGTGCTATAAATATTTGACGATTTAAAGATGTTGTGACAATCTTTCTATAACAACGACGGTTCCGAAAGGGTATTTTTGTGCAGAAGAATATCGCAAAATGTTGTTAGAGGTGGGGAAAGAAGTAAAGCGGGTGAAAAGGGTGATGGTAGATGTTATTTCCCTTGTAAAAAATGTTGCCTTAGATGTCCCGTAAGAATTTTATTAGCAACAACTACAAAACATTGTAGGAAATATGGGCACATTGATGGCGGATCGAATGAATATCGTCCCATGATAATTAGCTATATATTCATTATCTTTTTATTTTTATTTTGTCAATTATATATATATATATATATATTGTTTGAATGTTTGTTATAGTATACACTAATTTTGCATGATTGTTTCTAATTATAAAGTTAGAGTTTCCCTCTAACTTTCCGTAGAATATTTCACCAAGTATTAGTAGAAATGATGTTGTACAAGCTGATGAACATCATCATGACCAAGAAAATGAGGATCTCATGGAAGAAGATGATGGGACAAATCAAGTTAATGATCCCATGGAAGAAGATGATGGGACAAATCAAGTGATCCAAGATTTTTTTTCACAGCCGGATGAGGATGGGGAAAATGTTGGCATTTATGATGAACCTCTATTAGAAAAGGAAAATAAATGACTTTATGAAGGATCAAGAGAAAATATTCTCTCCGCTACATTGCTTCTAGTGAACTTAAAGGTTATGAATAATTTGTCGAACACTTGTATGACACATATACTAAGGTATGTAATATGTTTCATCTCATATTATACATAAATGTTGATTTTTTTATATTTGTTTTTAGTGTTAATTAATGTGTAAAATAAGAATTCAATTTTTACGATTAATATTCTTACATTAACTAGTTATTTGTTATGTTGTAGATTGTTAGGTGAATTTTTGTTACCATCGTCAAATATTTTACCTTGCACATATCGAGGTTTGCATGCCATTATGAAATACATTGGAATGGATGATCAAACTATAGATGCATGTCCTAATGACCATATTATATATTATGGACAACATGCTTCGAAAACAAAATGTCCACAATGTCTTATCAATAGATATCGAACCGATCAAATAACAAAAAGGGTGCCTCGAAAGGTTCTTCGTCATATTCCCATAATTCCACATTCGCAATGATTGTTCAGGTGTGAAAGCATAGAACAATTTATGGATTACCATGCACGTAACATAAGTGGATATGGTTTTCTTCGAATGCATGCCGATGGTTATGAATTTAGGGAAATTGAGGAAAAATGGACATATTTCAAAGATGAACCTCGTAATGTTAGGCTTTCATTGGCAACTGACGGTGTTAATCCATTCATAGAGCTTAGGTCCATTTACTCATTGTGGCCTATTTTTGTTATCAACAATAACATTCCTCCTTGGATGTCAATAAAGAGGGAGCACATAATGTTGACAATGATTGTTCCACGTATTTGTTTACATTAATTTTTTGAATTTAACATTTTCATTTGTTTCAATTTTTGCATAATATCTTTTGTTT
>ML815549.1:0-34474 GCA_009831015.1 Picea engelmannii
AGATGAAATTTGTAGCGTTGTACACTCGTACAAATTGGCATTTGTCTTTGGTAGTTATACGATGGAAGTATGGAATGCATAGCTAACTCTGCATGCTTCTAAAAATCCCCCACTTTTTTCTTTTGTTTTAAACCTGGATTTAAACCAAAAATCTATTGACCCCGGTTTGTAATGGTTTGAAACCCTTTTGGTTCTTTGATATGTCATGCTAGCGATCATTCATTCCATCTCTATTGGTAGTTGTCCCTAGGTCTTTACACACTCATATTTTGTGTTACCTAGAGTGTTGAAATCACAAGAGTGGAAACCTTGCCTTAGAAAGGCTCGAAACTTTTGATATGCCTTTGAGAATGCTAGGATTTGATACCATATAATGATAACACAAACACATAAAGGAAACCAAGATTGCCTTCATAATGAGAAAAATAAAGCTTTATTATAAGGGGTTACAATCTAATCTAGTTAATCCACTTTAAGAAAATGGGATATATTGAGAAAGACACTAAAGTGAAATAAAGCATAAAAGAATAAAACAAATTAAAGTCGAAGTAACTTTATTAATGCCTTTGTCTAATATCTAATTGACCATTATAGTATAACATTTACTTTAACAATTTATTGTCACAATAAAAATTTCAAAATATATGTGGATGTTCACCTACATTAATTTCCATTATCTTGAAAAAACAAGATCCCTGAAAATAGGTATTTTAACCCCAAATGTAATAATGTGCCCATTCAAACCAATCATATTGATTAACAACAAAACTCTTTGTTCAAACCTTCTTTATAATTTTGTTAAAATACTTCACCATGTCATTAGCCTATGTGTGGTATAGAGTAGTCTTATTGTGTTGAATCATGAAAACTCTCATCAATGCAACATTGTCTTATTGTCAAAGTTATTTCCCTTATCACTAGTAAGACTTCACGAGTATCCAAACCTTGTTATAATATTTTTGAAAATGAACCTCAACACAATGTCAGTGGTATGGAACCTAGTTGGTGAAACTCCATCCCATTGCACCAAGTAGTTAATCATTGCAATGATGTAACACACACTAGCACACAATGTAAGTGGGATGGTTGACTTGGTGAAATCAATGACCCATCATTTAGATGGTTGCTTGTCCATAATAGGTTGTAACAACATCTCATCCCTCATTTAAGGTCTTTCCACCCTTTGATATATGTTACACTACTTAGCATAGTTCACACCATTGAGGAGAAACATGGGCCACCAAAGTCCCACACATGGAACCTTCCATGCAATGTCCCCAAATTAATCCATTGTGGGCCTTTGAAAGTACCATGTCATGCACATGGTCTAGGATACATTTATGAAGTACACCAATAGTGTCGAACTTGCATAAGTGTCCTACAATCAATTTACAACTGAAAGTGTAAACTACCGGCTAACATGTTTCTTGACATATCATTTTGGTGCAACAATGGTGTTTAAAAATGTCCAATCTTTGCAAATTAGTTTGGAATAGATTTAATGTGGAACATGTCGACATCTAGTAATTCATGTGGAACCCTTGGCTCCTCCCTAGATTGTATAATGTCTATTGTGTTCTTTCTCGAATTTACTGCTACCTCAAAATAAAATTATTGAAACAAAAACAACAACCATATGTAGATCCTTCCTTCCAATGTTATATTATTTACCAAGTATTTTAGCATAGACTAGTTAGTGAAAAAATTGAAATTATTTCATAGAATATAATTCTTAAAATTTTGTAGTGCATACATCATTAATTTTCCCACTCTCTCCATTATGGTGTAATTAATTGTGACATGAGATAGCTTCCTGCTAGAAAATATAATGGATAATCTATGGAACCTTCTCTAGTTGGGCCTGTTACCCCCCCCACATCAAGGGGTAACTAAGGAGATCGAGTCTCGAGGCATACAAGTAGCATACATGGAGTGCCCAAAGGACGATGATCAACAAACCACATGATGACCACATACAACTCCACTTCTTCACCACACTTCATCACCATCGTCTGCAGTAAAGCAGTGTCACCACATCATTATGGTTCACAGAGAGATAGTAGGTCTTTCTTCATGAGGTAACTAGTCACGTTTCATGGTAAGTGTTGTTTTAATATTTGGGGAATTCGAATGAGTATCAATTGGTTCTTTCTGTTTATGAAATGTTTGCTTGGAATTTATACATTTTTCCTCATTTCACCTTGGTGGTTATGTTGGTATCCTAGTAAGTGTTTTCACTCTCGGGGAAAAGGGGGTGCTACCGAGGGTTCTTTTGGTGAGTCATCGTACCATTCCCAATAATATTTTACCACTTTCCATCTCTCTTTCCTTTTTTCCCCCTATCTTTTGGGTTTTGGGTGTTAAATGTACCCCAAAATGGTTTTTACCTCATTCTCTTATGGAAATAAGGAGTTGAATGCCCAGAGGGATTGTTGACAACATTAAATAAAGAAAGAAATTTAAGAGAAATTGTGACAAAAATTAAATGGTGGAGTAAAGGGTAAAGAAAAATACAACCCATACTTGAGCTCTACCCCCCCATTTGATGTCGCCTCTAAGTCCCGAGTGAGAATAAATGCCTCACCTATAAATAAGGACTTTAAAATACCCCACCAGAAATCAAAATCATGGAATGATATGCTTGAAACTTTTTAAAGGGGACTCACAAATCATAACAAAAAAATGCATAAAAGGGGGCTTGGAAAAAGGAATCATCGGGGAAAGGGTAAGTCAATATGTCACACACCCTCTACATATGCACCCATGGAAATGAGACCGTACAAGACTTTGCATGTCAATGACCCCATGCCCAAATATTTTTCCTAAAACCACCTCACATCCATTACATATCTTAGATAAGGTCCACGTGGTAAATATCCCTCTACTTGGGTCCTAGCTCACCCAATAGCTTACCTTGATAACCCTCCCATACCTAAATTTAGCAAATTGTATAAATTATTTGAGTATTTGTGAAGTGTGAAAGAAGTTTAATGTTGCTTGTTTAGGTGGCTCTTGTATGAAATATGACTTACTTGACATGATTCATATGACTAGTAGACCCTTGGAGGGCATACTAGCTTGTCTTTCTGGGGCCTTATTGATTACATCATTCATGCAGATGGTGTGTCACTTTGGATCTCCATGGGGACATGAAATCCCACGAGATGGATGTTGTGCCCCTTATATTAGAGGGATTGGATGATTTCATGCCTCATGAAAGAGGTTTTTGTTGATGGATCACAGATGATATCACCCCCCATTGCTTGGACGTTACTCACTTTGACCTTTACGTCATGATTTTAGGGCTTGATGTGACATGGGGGTGCATTTGATGATGTTGTGGCATGAGGGTGGTGCATTACCCAACTCTATTTGGTTGAGTATTTGATGATGGGGATGGCTTGGCACCACTTGTATGATGACTCCCTAGCCTTTGGAGGCTTGTCACCGTACGTCACCCTCTTGAAGAGACGTTGGAGGCTCATTTATTGTTATTTTTAGCATATTTTGGTCATTTTATGAGGTCATCCTAGACACTTTGACATTTTAAACTTGTTTTATCCCTTCAATTATGGAAATTAGGGAAAATCAACTTGGTTTTCCCTCTATAAAAGGGAAAGTCGGTTTTCTTTTTGAATCATAACTAGCATTTTTGAGTTATCATTGTGTCTCCTCTCTTGGAGAGTTTATCTCTTCTTTCTTGTCTTCTTGTGCAAATTTGGAGAAGAGGTGCAATTTTTATCTTGGGTGAATCTTTTGGTTTGAGGAAGCATTTCTTAGGGATGGAAGGTGTTTTATAGGGTTTCTATGCAAGAAATATTGGTTGAAAGTGGACAATCTCTCTTTTTCTTGGATATTTTGCATTCTATTGTTCAAGGTTGTCATTAAAACCCTAAACTCTAATTTCCCTTTGATTCTTTGCAAGGATTTTGGTTGGAGATTGTTGAGACTCCTCTAGCTTTCCATCCTTTTAGGAAAAATCCCCTAAGGATTGTTGAGGCTCCCTTAAGACATCATCCCCCCTCCCTTGTGATCTTGAAAAGGGTTATTTTAAAAGCATAGAATATCTAAAAGGATTGTTTGAGAGTCCCTTGCTAGACGTTCTAGGGAAACATAAATATAGAGATTGTTGAGACTCCTCTAGATATTTTTGTCTAGATTTCCCCTTGACCTTTCACCCTCTTGAATGTGCTCTCTCCCTTGAATCCATTAACCCTTTTAAGATAAGGAACTAGTTGCATTTATAAACGTGATATATGCTCTCTTGAAATCACTCTCTTATACTCTAGTTATTTATGTCATATGCAAGCAATTGATGCTAAAACATCGATGGAACTCCTTCTTTAGATTGCTACCATAATAAATGGTTTTCTACATTCATTAGGGCTGCATAATTTTTGCTGATAACACTCACTTTTCTCAATATTTAACTATGGAAAATCTTGGGTAATGATTAGACATTGAAGTGCTAGTTGTGAGCTAAATTTAGAGCTATTCATATGTTGATTTCTAAGATTGAATCTTGTTGTTGTTACAATTTACTATTGCTGGTATACATTGTTTATTTGCTGCAATTTTACAACATAAGTCTTTTTCCTTCGATTAATTAGTGGCTTGGAGCTTAAATAGTGCATTTTGGAAATGCAAATCATTGTTTTATATCATTGGATTTCTATATATACTCATGTAGGTGATTTCTTGTTAGATACTAACCATACAACATCTTCTCCAAGCCCTATCTTGATATTACTTGTGACCAATAAAGGGAACCTTGAACCTTACTTTATCTATTTCATTATTTCCCTTGATTTCATCAGGAAGCCTCCCTTGTGTTGGATTTATCCATCACTAAAATGAGGGGAGTATTTTCTAAGGTGACATTGGTTCTTACTCCTAGTTGTGTCACACTAGTGACACTTGTGGTTGGATTTTCCCAAGTGACAGTTTGTGCGATAAACATTGTGGCGTCGTTGTCGGGGAGGATTCAGGATCCTTTCTGAAGCCAAAACAACATTTGGAAAGCCTTTGCCAAAGAATTTTTCTTATATCTTTCTTGGAGAATCCACCGAGAAAAGTCACCCCCATATATTTTGATTAACCTTACATAAATTTCATCCGGAAAATCCACATCCTAAGAACTCGAATGTCGTATGCACTCTCCCTAGAGTCGATAGAAGATTCAACTATTCTTACATTTATTGACGAATGCCTCCTCATAATTCACCCATTGTTAGAACCTTGTTCAAAGGAATCCTTCCACTATCCCCAATAGCTACCAAATATTGGACCATCAATTTATATAAGACATTAAGAATGAACTGTATTCAAGGGTATTCCCATGACATGCCTAAATATTTTGGTAAATGGTTGCCTAAATTTACTGGGAATAATTTCATCACTACCGAAGAACATCTAGATGCATTTTACCAAGCCATAGGTGAAAACCATATGAGTCTCAATGAAGAAGATGTTGTTATAAAATTGTTTGCTTCCTCTTTTGCAGAAGATGCTAGAAAGTGGTTCAACAATTTTCCTGATAGGGGAATTTGATAATTTGATGCCTTGGTTGAAGCATTCTTGAAGATATGGGGAACCAAAAGAGACAATGGGATGTTTTTGATCCAGTTCAATCAGATTAAGAAGAAATAAAATGAGAAAGTGAAAGAGTTTGATGCTAGACTCGACGATTTTCTCAAACAAATTCTAAAAGAATTAGATCCAATAGAAGCATCGATCCTTCTCTTATACACCAATGCCTTTGAAGAAAAATTTGGATTTATATTAAAGGAAAAAATGGCTGAAAATTTGACCAAGGCAAGGTAATATTCAACAAGAATCGAAGATAACCTCTTGAGCTCCAAGATCGATCCTTTTCAGTTTCCCCGAGCCAATATAGAACCAAAACAAAAGACACAAGCTAGTGTCATGCCTATGTGAGACCCAATCATGATTTTGTCTCAGAAAATGGATCATTTGCATGCCCAACGTTTTCGGAATCAAAATCAAATTATGAACATGGTAACCAACTTGGAAAGATCCCAACAATAAAATGTTTCTAGAACGTATTTCAATAGGTCATAGAATGGGAACATAGGTTGGAGACCAAGATCGCAAGAAGAAACAAAGGAACCATATACTTTGGGACCTACTGAGATGATTAACTTGGAAGGGGTACCCTAGTTTTTACCTTGTGATGAACCTCACTAGGAGGTTGATTTTCTTAGATAAATAGAGAAATAAGATCTCGATCATGTTCATTGCATGAATTTCCTTGAGACAATGTTGATGGTGAATTCTGAAGAATGCTACAATATTACTGAGGAGCAGCTCGAGGAAAGAAAGAAGAAAGCAAATAAACATGCCATACTTGAGATATTGATTCAAATAGATGAGGCATCCAAAGAAAGGCTTGGGAGGAGAGAATTTTTAACTTACTCAAGAAGGAACAAGGCCCCCAAGATATCAATTCGAGCAGCTAACATAGTGTTAGAAAAGTGGGTGTGCTTGTTTAACCATAGACAATATAGCAATATTGTCACCCAACCATAGGAACGAATACCACCCCCGAGCACCTTGACCTTGACAGAAAGAAGAATTCTGGTAGCAAATCAATAGCCAACCAAGGCTAATGCACCGAGCAAAGATAACCAAGATTGATCAAAAAGTCCAACCTAGAAAGACCTAAATTACAGGTTGCAGTAACTACAGCTGCAACTGCTCTCCAGACTTGCGCACTACCAAATTTATGCAGTTGCAAGTTGTGTGTGTCAAATGAGCTATGGTGCCCTATATTTATACTGCTCTCTTTAGGCTGTCTGGGCCGACTTCTCTTTCTAGAGGCTAAAGACTCAATATAAAATATTCTCTTTAGCCAACTTCTCTTCTAGGGTTATTTCCAAGTCTTTTAGGGTTCTTCTTGCTTCCTGGAATATTCTAATATCATCAAAGGTCACAAGTGGAGGTTAATACCTCCTTCAACTACCATAATATCAACGCATAGTGCCTCCTCCTCCTCCACTTCTAGTTGAAGTTCTACTTCCACAACTTATTCGGAAGAAGGAATGTGTTGAGTTGAGTGTTGACTTTCAGAGTATGGTTGGAAAGATGAACATGGTTTTCCTAATGGTTGAGATGTGCAAGATTCCATCAGTAAGATGAGAATTCCTCAAGGATTTAAAACTTCAAGATGGGGTTGATGATCCACCTATGATATTACATACTATGTACCATGGAAAAAAGAAGGATAAAAACCCACTCTTTTTCACCTCATTGGGAACCAATGGTTTGTGGCTAAATAACTGCATGCTTGATTTTGGGGCCTAGAAAAATGTGATGCCTTTGAAGGTTATGAAATAGTTAAGTTTTAAAGTAACAAGGCCTTAAGTAAATGTATGTGTCATTGATTCGAAGACAGTCAAAGTATATGGCCTTATAAAAGACCTAGAGTTATATTTGGTTGCATATCCACACATTGATATCAAGATGGATGTGATAGTGATTGATGTACCAGATGCATGGGGGATGATCTTGTCTAGAAAGTGTCCTACTACTTTGGGGGGGTATCTTAGTGTAGACCTTACTCATGCATGCATCTCAATGAGAGATGACACTTTCGATGATTTATATAGTCAACCATTTATGAAGACACCTGTGCAGGAACTTGGTAACCCATATTTTTGGAGTGATGATGAGTTTGGCATACACTTTTAGTAGGAATAACCTCATCATACTCTTGATCTAGGTCAAGATTTGGTATCCTTACCATTTTCTTAAGAGGATAGAATTGATTATGATGATTTGTTTCCAAACACTGACCAATATGAAGAGAAATTTTCAAGATACAGAAGCAAGGATCTCGGATCTTTAAAGATCCTTAAGAAGAATGAAGATGAAAGTACTCAGTCGTGTAGGGAAGATATCAAAGTTTCCATCGACAACCCCCACCCTTCCCAACCATATATTGAATAAATAACATATGTGGAGTTTGATAAGGGGAGCCTTGCACTAATGTGGGACAAAATGAACAAAGAGCTTGATTATAACAAGAAGTATGAGTGTTGTGAATTGGTCCTTACATGGTTGAGAAGAAATCAGGAGAAAACTCATACTATCTAGCCATGATGAATGGGATGAAGATGACATTTTCGATTGATGGGTCTTATTACCTCTCTAGGAGGTACCCTACATTTTGCATCTGGCTACACTATTGTAAGCCCAAAGATGCAAGTCAAAACTTTGTAGGCCATGTGGAAGATTGTGTATTATGGACTCTTAGACTTGTTAGTTGGCCATGATCAGTATTTGTAGACTTCATTCTCACTTCCCTTTGTCTTAGATAGGATTGGGGGACTTGAGGTGAACCTATTAAGACACATGGTTTCATAAATCCATATTTCTATTTTAGGGGTTATCACACATTGTAGGGCTTGTCCACACATGGTCGTGCGCACCTATGTATTTTCCCACACAGTCATTATCTTATATATTTTGTATGCATCTATTGGCCATGGTGCGTTTATCAGTTTCAGTTCTCAACATGGAAATCTCACATAAATTCATCATGTCACAATTTTCAAAGCACTGATGGATTATATTGCTAATATGATGATTATTGTGTATTTTTTTGCTAACTTATAAAGGAGGACAGAGAAATTTTTTTTTTTATTCAAGTGAACCAATATGGAAAAGTGAGAATATTTAATAAAAAGGGGGGTTTTGTTTTATCATAATACACTAGCTTAAGCATATTATCAAACTATGGTAAAAAATCACATAGAAAATGATTTCATCATTCAAGCATTTCATAGGGACCATCCCCTTTATGATCCATATTATTTTCAGAACGAATTGAAAGCAGAGATATTACAATGAAATACACATAAATATTGCCAGAAACAAAGATATACAACAATACATGATTTCTATTAATGAAATAATTGTACAAAGACTATAAAAATACAGTGCAAGACACGCTCAAATGGTGGAAGCTTTATCTCTGAGAAAAGATGTGATGGCTACGCTCATTCACAAGAAAATGAATACAATGAGGCTATAAAGGCCTTTTTATAATAAACATGAATGCCAAAACCCTAGACATCCAAAAACCTAAACCTAGGAGATGAAGTGTCAAAAGTCATGTGGGCCACGTTGGGGTAAGTTAGTACATCAACTTCTCGGTGTCATAACCTTTGCATATGATCTCCGTTTTAGGTCTGTGATAGCCTATTGGAAAGGTATTTTCGAGAACTACACATTGTGTCGTCAAACTTTGACTCCGTCAATAGTTTGATTGTGGAAAGCCCAAAAAACATTGTTTATGGCCTCAAAACGAACCTAGAAGTACAGAAAGATGTATTGACATGAAAACTGCCAAAATAATCCAGTTGGAATAGGTTGGTGGCCACCAATATCCACCTAGATGTTGTGTAGGGCTTCAATACAACCCTGAAAGTATAGAACCCACAATTACAAAGAGATGTCACCATTACAGAGAAGCGTGCTGAACTAAAATCTGTCAAGATGAGTCAAGTAGAATTTGGAACATGTGGGTGGCCACAAATATCCACCTGGATCAGTCCTCCCCCCATAGGAAGAAATTTTCTCCATTGCGTTGAATGCCTGGGGAAGAGAGGAAAGCGTTTGTTGAATCTAAATCTTGGTGAGCTACGTGCCTTGCTGGAGAAGTTGTGCTTCTTGGTTTGTGGAAGGATGTCACGAACCTGTTGTTGGAGGGGTTGAATCTGTTCCACCAACCTGTTGTCTTTGGGATTGATGGGGCATTGTGTAGACACCATCGTAGGTGAAGAAACAATATATTATTTCTCTTCTCCAATCTACTTTTGTTGGATAGAAGGTGTTGAGGCTGCAGTGGTTGCAGTGGACTTTTGTGCATCCTTTGAATAGAATGTGAAGAGGCTCAATTTCGTAGTATGAGAGATTACCTTGTGGCACTATTTTGTTGGAACAATAGTCGGAACTACTTCTGGTATCCTATAGAGAAAACCCCCCAAAGTAATAATGACACTACGGGGTTGAGACTCATAAACAACATGATGTTTCCACATATATGGTTGGCCCAAAACAATATCGCATACATCAAGAGGGGAAACATCACACATTACCTCATCCTTGAAGGGTTGGATGCCATAAGACATGTGACATTGTTGGCTGACATGGAGATATCGTCCCTGGTGAAGCCACCCAATGTTGTATGGATGTGGGTGTGGTGTTGTCGACAACCCCAATTGTTTGACGACCTCAGCTGAGATGAGGTTCTTCTAGCTGTTGCTATCAATAATGAAATGCAGCAGGATCCCCTTCACCCACATCTGTGAATGGAAAAGACATTCCCCCTCTTCAAGATATACTGGTTCTTCCAATTGAATTTTTGTGGTCGCGACGGTAGCAGTGGGGTCTGTGTTGATAATCTGTATTTTTTCATTATTTTCTAGATCTGATTCTGAATCAGGGTTTGAATCCTTGTATTTGACCTCAACCACCAATGACTTTTTCAAGAGACATTCATCAATGTTGTTCTAGGGGATTTTGTGGAAGTTGTACCACTTCCCAGTGTCATTCTTCATCTTTCCTTTATCCTTCTTTTCCTATGTCTTGGACAGGTTGTCGAAATGTTGTTGGTTAGGGTTGTCTTTATCATGCTTTGTTTGTTATGGATTTGCAGACCCAAACTCCCATTTGTTTTGGTGCCTAAATTTCTTCTCGATTTTGACAACATATCGATAGGCAACTCCCAGTGATGAGATGTTTAGGAAATCCATTTCAGTTTGGATGTACCTATGTAGAGCCCCACGAAATTTCAGAACCAGATGTCGCTCAGAGTCTTTGATACCCAACTTGATGTGTAAGGTATGGGATGTATTTTTGAACTCCGACACTTTTTGGATCTTCTCTTGCCACAGTTTGGTCCATCTCATGTACTATTCTTCATAGCTATCAATAGGGTAATATTTTTCCTTGACCGCATCCACACAAAAATACCCCATGTAAGGTCTCTGTCCCTATAGAGCCTTATAAAAATACAAGATAAAATTAAAGAATGAAGAAATTATATCATGTACCATTCAATTCATCAACGTATAATCATTTATTTTTCAACATACATTAAACTTATTAACAACATGAAAATAAGCTTACGTAAAAACCACATAACACCACATAATCATGAAAATACATAAATAAAAATACCTCGGTCTGATGCTAAATTCTCAATCTTTGGTTGTCCTCTCTGCTGCTCTGCCCAAAATCGAATCTTCCTCCCTATCAGATAGGAACAGAGCCTTTCCGGCTCCCTAGCTCCAGGATTCTGTGAGGATTCCTGGCCCCCGAGCCCAAAACTCCCAGCAACCTGGTGCACCCCTGTAACAGTCCACCAAAACTCCAAAACCAGAAAAATATCCCCCAGAAAATACAACCTTCTTTTACAATAATGCTCCTCTCCCCAAATTTTCATAATCATCTCCTGAAGTCCTCTGCCCAGTCATATCCTCCCCCCATTCAGTGACTCCTACCCTCCTTTAATTCCACCCACCTTATCCCTCCATTTATTACCTTATCCCTCCACTCAATGCTTCATCCCCCTGCATACGTAAAGTTCTATAATAAATAAATAAAAATTATTAAGCTCTTAATTTATTACCCAACCTTTAATGTGTTAATTGATTAATTAATTAATCAACAGATATAAACGATTAATAAATAATTAATCAATTAATTAATATTATTAATAAATAATCATTGTTTAACTAAAATATATTAGGACAGTTAATTATTTAATTAATTATACTTGATAAACCTTAAGCAATCACTTAACTAGGGTTGTTACATACACCCACCCTTCAGGAAACTTCGTCCCGGAGTTAAAGTATTCTATGATACAAGGGAAAAGAAAAATGGTCCTCACATTCATAACAAATAACTGTCATTATTAGTAAGTAAGCCAAGAAACTCATTCATACTAGTGTACATGCGCAAGAAATGCATGTGTAGCTAGTACATACAAGTCTCGTTCATGTACTAATATCAATAACTATCATCTCTATAGTAATTTCCTCATGCATCCAATCCATTCAAGAAGACTATTCATTTTATAAAAGACAATAAACCAATCAAATGTTTGCGAAATCCTTTAATTTCAATTATCTAGCACAACAACGTTATTTAGACAATTGTAATTTAATTACATAACTATGAATATTCATATATATATGCATTTTCTTTTCAGAAGGAAAACAATAAGTTCCAACATAGGGCAAATCTCCATACATTCTCAACTATTTCTACTCATCCTTCCTCCCTAACTTACTTCCATCTTCCATTCCTATCCTTCCTCTTCTGGACTATCTTGGAGCATCAACTATATTGACCTAACTCCAAATAGAACCTGTAAGCGGAAGTGTCACTATCTTGACCAAGCTTCCCCAGCAGGCAACTGACAGTCATCATCACACGTCTAGGGGAGCGTGAACTAACATCATCCTCCCATGACTTCAGGTTTTGGAGGATACATGGTGGGAAATGCCTCCACTCCTCCTAATCATAACTAGGGTCCACACCCTACAATGGAATATACAGTGGCACCATGTTGTTGGGAGTTTTGTCATCGTCTATTCAGTTTTGGGCAGTCTCACCACCTGAAATCCTGCACTGGTCCACATATCATAGCAATGCATCCAAACCAATATAATTTCACATACAAAGATTCATACCATAATGTTTCTCGGCTAGTGATCATGACATCCACTTTCATCATCATTATCCCTTGTCTATTTCATAGCCCATAACCTGCAGATTAGTCTATAACACAAACTCATACATTTCTATGCATTGTCATCATGTAATTGCATACAATCATAATTTCAATTTGGTATCCACGTACCAACAACTTTAACATCAAAGTTTTCAAGTTAGAAATAGATCTCATAATATCCCATAATTCAATTAACAACACCCATTCATAAAATTATCATTTACATAACAAATTGCATCATATCCAACATAGTTCAAATAGCATTTAATTCTTCATAGGATTCTCATTCACACAATATGTCGCATCATATCCATCATCATCAATAACATTTAAACATTCATAAAATTTACATTCACATAGTAGATCTCATCATATCCATCATCATCAATAGCATTTAAACATTCATAAAATTTACATTCTCACAATATATCGCATCATATCCATCATTATCCAAATACATTTAAACATTCATAAAGATTCATACGTCCTAAAAAGTTCAAGTGTATCATTTAATAGTTTCACTTGTGAATAGAAAATAAAAGTGTGTAGGCCTCAGGTAATCCTGGTTGTCTAAGTCAAAAGGTGGTGTTACATACACCCAACCTTTGAGAAACATATTCTCGAGGTGGTCAAAAAAGTGAGGGATAATATGGTCGTAGTGTCTCGGTGTCTTCCCAAGTAGCAGAAACTGGACTATACTTGTCCCATTGGACCTTAACTTGGTCTACCAAACGGTTTCTAATCTGTCGAACTCTACGGTCCAATATGTGTAACGGTTCTACCGTGAGAGTTCCCACGTCCGATACCTGCAATTCCTTCCAATTTAGTTTATGTGATTCATCAGCAACATAATGACATAAAACAGATACATGAAAAACGTTATGAGTTTTATGCAAGTGGGGTGGCAGTATGAGACAATAGGCAACAGGTCCAATTTTCTCTTGGATTCTAAACAATCCTATAAATCGAGGTGACAACTTTGTCCCCTTCCCGAACTGTATGGTACTCTTATTAGGCCTGATACGAATGAAAACCTGGTCTCCCACTTCATAACTTTAGTCGGCCCTATGTGCATCCACATAACTTTTCTACCTATATTGTACTTCCTTTAGTCTCTGCCTAATCTGAATCACCTATTCCTCCATCTATTGAATCAATTCTGGCCCAACTGTTACTCGGTCTTCTAATCTTTCTCAATTCAATGGTGTTCTGCATGGCCTTCCATACAGAGCTTCGTAGGGTGGCATTATGATGGAGCTATGAAAACTATTATTGTAGGAAAACTCTACCAAAGGTAGGTACTTCTCCCACTGGGTTTGATTATCCATAACATACATCCTAAGCATGTCTTCCATGACTTGATTTACTCTCTCAGTTTTCCCATCAGTTTCATGATGATAAGTTGTGCTTAAGTTCAACTGAGTCCCCAATGTTGACTGCAAACTTGTCCAAAACCTAGAAGTGAATCTGGAGTCCCTATCTGAAATGATCTTCTTAGGTATCCCATGCAAATGGATAACCTCACTTACAAACAGACGTGCCACATCAGTGACATCGTAAGTGTCTCTAACCGGAATAAAATGAGCACTCTTGGTTAACTTATCAACTATCACAAGAATGGCATTGTGTCTATGAGATGTGAGCGGCAACCCCACAACAAAATCCATAGAGATGACTTTCCACTTGGACATAGGAACATCATGTGGTTGTAGGAGGCCTACCAGGTGGTGGTGGTCGGCTTTCACTTGTTGACACTCTAGTCATTTGGTGACGAAATGGACTACATCACGCTTCATGCCTACCCAGAAGAAAAGATTCCTCATGTCTGCGTACATCTTCTTCACACCTGGATGCACACAATAAAGTGCTCTATGGGATTCCTTCAGTATGATGCTTCGAATATCCCCATCGTCAGGAATGTACATCCCTCCTCGATATCTCAATAGTTCGTCTTCTTCCAAACTATATCCTTCATACTTTGGATCTAATTGCCTCCCACTCTGGAGGTTTGAAGTAACCTTTAAATACCAATGGTCTCCTTGGAGTTGCGTCAACACACGTTCCCTCATATTGACCTTTAAGGGTACCAAGGAGAAGACACGTGGCCTCCTACTCAAGGCATCTGCGACCAAATTTTCCTTCCCCTTGATGTACGAAATACCAAAATTGTACTCACTCATAAACTCACTCCATTGCCTTTGCCTGGCATTCAGATCCCTTTGAGTGAAGAGATGTTTTAAACTTTGATGGTCCGTTTTGAGCTCAAAGTTTCACCCCACAAGATAGTGCCTCCAAGGTTTTAGAGCTAGCATTACAGCTACCAACTCTAAATCATGAGTCGTGTATAGCTCTTCATGTTTCTTCAACTTCCTTGATGCATAAGCTATCACTCCGCCATCCTGCATTAGCACGGCCCACAACCCTTGCTTTGAGGCATCCGTGCAGATTGTGAAGTCCTTTTCCATATCCGGCACTCGTAGAATTGGCGCACTAGTTAGTAACCTCTTAAGTTCAATGAATTCACTATCACATTCTTTTGTCCATTCATACCTAACCCCCTTGCACTACAAAGTGGTGATGGGTTTCGCTATTTTTGAGAATCCTTTCACAAATCTCCGATAATAACCTGCTAGCCCCATGAAGCTTCTCACCTCATGGGCATTTTTCGACACTGGCCACTCCCTAATGGCCTTTACCTTTTCTGGGTCCACAGAGATTCCTTCACCGGAAATGATATGACCTAAATAGTGGATCTCTCTCTGGAAGAAGGAACACTTCGACAACTTTCCATACAATTTGTTCTCTCTAAGGCAAGACAACACCACTCGTAAGTGTTCCTCATGCTCTCTTTCATTTTTGGAATAGATGAGGATGTCATCTAGAAAGACTTGTACAAAACGGTCTAAGTACTTCCAGAATACTCTGTTCATGAGGCTCATGAATACTGCTAGTGCATTGGTCAATCCAAAAGGTACTACGACAAACTCGTAATGTCCAAACCGAGTTCGAAAGACAGTTTTTGGGATATCGCCTTCCTTAATCCTTAACTGGTGATACCCTGATCGCAAATCAATCTTTGAGAATACCATTTCTCCTTTCATCTGATCGAAGAGGTCATCTATTCACAGCGTTGGGTACCTATTTTTCACTGTAGCACGGTTCAATTCCCTGTAATCTATACACAATCGTAAGGAACCATCCTTCTTCTTTACAAAAATTACTGGTGCACCCCAAGGTGAGATACTGGGCCTTATTAGCCCTAAGTCCAGTAACTCTTTCAACTACATTTGCAACTCACAAAGTTTCGGCACTGTCATCTGATACAAAGTCTTGGAAATTGGTTCTGCACCAAGTTTTATCTCAATATTAAAATCAAGCTCCCTCTCAGGAGGTAACCCTGGTAACTCGTTCAGGAAAACATCCTTAAATTCTGACAATACCGGGTATTGATCCAAGGAGGGTCCCTTCCTTTCATTTACTGCTTCCACTACATATAGTCGACACCCTTGCCTCAAGCATCGCTTAACCTTCATAGTTGAGATAAAGCGTAATGACACCCTTCTCCGTACACCCCGGGATCTCTACTGGCCTTCCTTCGTCATCAACACAGAGCACCCTTTTTGCAAAACAATCCACCAAAGCTCGATGAGATTCTAACCAATCCATTCTAATGATTAGGTCATACGCCCCGAGAGTAGTAACGTATACCTTCAACTTGGTAGTACACACTCCCAGGTCTACTATACAATTATCAATGCTCAGTCCTCCCGCTTGTTTTTCCCCCGAAGCCATCTCGACTTGTTTAAAGTCATCGTGCTTGTAGGCTGCCAACACACTCTTTTCTAATGCAGATGGTGAAATGAAACTATCTGTAGCACCAGAATCAAATAAAATCTTTACATTGATATGATTTAGTGTACCTGATGACTCCACCACCGTGGATTGATGTTCGGCTTGGCGATTATTAACCGTTGCGTAAATATGGTGGTTGCTACTTTCTCTTCCCATCGGGGCCTTTCCTTCTCTATGCACAAATCCTGATTGTAACTCTGGGCAGTCACGCTGGTAATGGGGTCCTCCGCACCCCCAACAGGTAACAAGGGATTGAACTTGCGCATTGTTATGTGACTATCTCTGAAATGAGTTCCTTCCCCTGGAACCCCTGCCCCTACTAGCTGCTCCCTGAGATGGTCGTGGACCTGCCTGCGTCGTTGGTGATGAACGAGATGTTGCACTTGCTGCCATTGAAATCCTTGTGGCTATTGTCCTTGGTGCAACTCTGTTACCATATGGAGGTGGCCTTGAGCCCCCTCCCCTGGGAAATGTCCTAGGGGCCTTCCCTACGAATCCAGGACGATGCGGAAAGGTCAGTCTCGTACCTCCGATTAAGTTCATGTGTTCCTCTGCATAATGTGCATTTTCCACAGCTTCCACTACTGAAGACGGTTTCCACATCCGCACCATAGCCCTTATCTTAGGGTTCAACCCATAGACAAAGCGTTTTGCCTGTCGTTGGTTATTATCCATATATGAAACATATTTGACCAATTCCATAAACCTAATCTCATATTCTTCTACGGTTATGTTCCCTATACTAAGGCATGAAATGCTCCTACCTGTTGTTCCTCATAGTAAGCTGGCAGATATTTCCTTCAGAACCTCTCCTCGAAAAGTTCCCAAGATATGGTGTCCGGGGTAAGATGCAGTTGTCTTTCTAGGTTGCCCCACCAGTTCAAGGCATTGTCTCTCAACTGAAAAATCACTATCTTCTCCTTTGAGGTGGACGATAGTCGCTTAAGGAAAAACACCTTGTCATGCCTTCCAACCATGCTTCTACACGTTCACTGGCGTGACCCCCCGCAAACTCCGAAAGTTTGATCTTCTGTAGTTCTCTAGTGATGTCTTCGGGTGGAGGTCCTCCCCTCGAATCCCTCGATGCTTCTAGATTACCTGTACTAGATGGTGGGGGCTCCACTTCGATCCCTGCTGGTTGATGCCCCTTTAAAGTCTCATTTATGGCCTCCAAAGAGTGCAGTATGAGAGCTAGTTCAGGCGATGGTGGTGGCGGCGTTGGCGGTGTTGGCGGTGCCTGCAACGATGCTCCTCTGCCTCGATTCCCTCGAGTCCTAACCATCCTGTATGATTTAACCTGCATTAACCAAAGTTGTCAGGGTGAGTTCAAGGACATTTCACATTCGTAACTTAAACTAGAAAACAAGGTTAGGCGTAAGTTTTTTTTTTATATACTTGTCTGTAAATAGACATTACTCTCTTTAGGGGAAGTGGCTAGGTCAGGGTCAAAAGCCTCTAAGTTCGATGTCTTCGCCTAAGAAAACCACTGACTCTCTCGTCTGGTAGCTACGCTAGCACTGTACCACACTCGTCAATTCCTCTAACTTATGTATATCATCAAGCATCAACCTAACCCTTGACCACTCATATTAATCGCCCTTATGAATTATAATACCTTGTGTCTCGTCATTCATCAAGTTATTTAATTCTTAAAATTAATTTACATAGTTTAATTCTCCTTAATCAAATAATCGACATTAATTAATTAATTAATTAATCCTTAATTTAATTGACCAATTAAATTAATTAGTCACCTTGATTATTCACATTAGTTAGTTTTATTTTGAATCATAAGTTTAAATATATACATGAATTTAAAGTACAACTTACTATTATCATTATTATAATTTAAATATTATTATCATTAATAATTAACATTTAACTAACTTAAACAATAAAGTCTAAACCTTAATTATTAATGATAATAATAATTATAAATAAAATAAAAATTATAAAAATAAAAAAAATTATAATTTAAACCTTATTTTGATACCATTATAATAAAAATAACAATTAAATAAAATAATATATAATAAAACAATTACAATATAATTAAATAAAATTAAAGAATTAAAATAATTAAAATAAATAATAAAAAAATATGAAGTCGGGCAGTGGGTCCTCGCATGAGGCCCACATGCCTCTTCCTCTTGATTTATGTTGCTAACCCTAACCCTAGCTATTCCAACTATTTGATACACCATCTCTTGCACGCATAATCGTTTACTTGAAGCTGCCATGGTCGCTACCTCAACAAGCTTCTTCTCATGAACCCTACCGTCGCTTCCTGCCTGTCCTACAAATTTTTCAGCCCTATTACCCTCTGTTGTCTCCATACAAACCCTTGACCTTTCCTGTAACTTCCCTCAGGCTTTTGCGGTCTCATTGAACTTTCTTGGCCCAAAATTGCTTACAAATCCATGGGGTTTTAGCAGTTTTGGTGGTATTTTGTTGAAGCTGCGAAGATGTTCAAAGCTCACAGAGAAGGGTTCATGGACTGGAAGCCGCATGGGCATGGAAATTTGGAGGTCGTTCATGGCAATGCGTTCTTCCAACAATCAAAGGTAAGGCGGGTTTGGTGTTGAGCTCGTTGTATTGTGTTAATGTGTGGCTAACCTGCGTTTTGTTTGCAGGTCGGATGGATCTGGAGAGGGAGCTAAGCCTTTCTATACATATATTATTATTATTATTACTCTGTTGTGCACACTATGCTAAGAAGGGAGCGTGTCAATAGCTTTCTGATAATCTTTCTCACAGCATGCCTGTTTATATGGTACTGATAGGATTAATGGGTACTGTTATGCACGAGTAAACATTCGAGTTGTAGAAAATACAATTGCTCGAATTAATTTTGATAATGATATTGTGTCTATATTAGTTTTTTTTTTTTTTTCGTGGGTGCTTTCTTTCTTAAATGTACAGTGTAGATGTAGTAATTTTAATTGCTCCATTTGTCCAGGATTTCACACAATTTATGATCAATAAGAAGGAAAATATCATCCGAGGCAAATCAATACTGTGATTTCAGTTTCTTTAATCTTTGTGGTTTGCTGGAATATTTGTTAAAAATATACCGCTGTACAGGAACTCAGTTTGCAGAATTAAATACGCCTACACTAGCCCAACAATAAATGTGCAGCAAGTGTTAAGCAAACAACAGATCAGAAAACAGTGACACAGGGATTACAGGGATTCAAGGAAGTGAAGACCTGATGGTTAGGAGGAATTATTTATATTCGTTGGGCTTGGGAGGAATTATTTTGTTATATAATAACTGCATATAAGTTCGTTAATATATAATTGAAATTTGTATCATTTTGAGTTGTTAAGTTTGTAGATTATGTTTGTGCTGGAAAAGAAGGGTTGATTTTATTTTTTTTCAAGCTAGTATTCAGTTGAACGATGGGGATAAAAGGGACTATATATTTGGCAAGATATATAATTATATTGTCTATTTTTTTTTATGTTTTGATTTTGGGTGCCACTTAAATAAAGTGTGCATGTGCCTGCGTATTGCAGCGACTTGTTTGCTTTAAAGTGTCCAAAGCGTACGCTCATAAGAGAAGATGTACATGAAAGCAAATTTATGTTATTAGTTGATTTTTTCTTTTAGCAAGGGTAGGTCTTCAAGATTCACGATATGAAAAATAATATGGATGGCACATGAAAAGTAAGAGGTGAGTTGTTTTCTCATCTATTGCTTTCTGCATCTATGGGGATTATGAAAAAGTATGTACGAGGTAAAACATAAATCTATGACAGGGAGGATTGATTTCTCTTTTCATATGACTGACTTAAGCAAAATTCATTGACTTTGGTACGTCAGGCATTAGGCCCAGTCTTGGTCGTGGTGAATAAAATAAATTAAGTAGATAGCAGGTCTGGTTTGAATTTGGCTCAAGTTTTTAGTCTGATGTACGAGGAATGAGAATGCGTAGACATGGAGGTTTTGGATGGTATTTAGTACACATGAATGACCAACGGACAGGTTCTTAACTTCTTACAAATCAACATTTGAGAGATAAATTATGTGTAGTGTAGTGATAACATGTGGGCTTTCACCTTCGTGGCTTGGTCATTGGGCTTTGAAATTGGGCATGTACCCAATATATTTATTTATGTGTTATTATTTTTATTTTATTTTTACTTACTATAAAAACTAATGGGCATCTAGCATCGATTCTGCTGGTGAACTTGTTGCAGGAATCCAATCCGAATCTCTGCTCGGTTGTCTTCATTTCTCAACTGCAACGTTGATTCCATTTGGAAATCTTATCTCATCCTCATTAAGATAATTTGGCTCGTTTCATAGATTGGTGTGTGGATTAGTGTGTATTTTATCACAATGAGTTGGTATTCCTAGTGGACACGCTCCCTGGGCCCGAGTGGGGTAAGTGTTTTAGTTTATATCTGCCCATCTATTTCAATGTCAATTTATTGGTACTTGAAAGTCTGATAAACATGGGTTGGTATTCCTGGTGTACAGGCTCCCTAATCATCGGTGAAGGGTTCACCCAAAGACGGGTAGTACTAAAAAAAAATCTCTCACGCAGTTACAGCCAAAAATATTCACTAATGATAATATGCTTCTGTCTTGCAATTGTTTAGTGGGTAAAAGCGTTCTGAATCTACATTTTTTTTTAGACAGTGGAGACTACTCAACGGATCCTAACATTACTGGTTATGGTTGGATAAAAGCTTCTCAACAAGGTTGATTCAAAGAGACCTCTGCCAAATTGCAGAGAAACTACGAAGAAACCCATCAACAGAGTCTGAATCTGCTCCAGGCTTGGTGTATTTCCATATTCCTCTTCCAGAAGTAAAGATTTTTGGCAATTCCAGCATCATCGGCATCAAACAAGAGTATTTTTTTATATATATATTCTTTATCTATTCTTCCTACACCTTATTTTTTTATTATTATATGTTTTACATTATTTTATAGTAGATGATGGATTGGCTTGCAGGTTAGGTGGAGCTGGAGCTTGGACTAGATTTATCTAATTAAGGGTTTCAGGCCCCTGGACTGCGTTCAATATATATATATATATATATATATATATATATATATATATATATATATATATATATATATATATATATATATATATATATATATATATCTTATACAGATTATTTAGGGTTGTTTAAATTTCTGGGTGGGCACAGTTCCATTCCTAAGTTGGGTAGGTGGGTAGGTAGGCCCTTAAGGCTCCAGTGCTTCAAACTGAAGCTCTGATACCATGTGTAAGGTCTCTGTCCCTACAGAGCCTTATAAAAATACAAGCTAAAATTAAAGAATGAAGAAATTATATCATGTACCATTCAATTCATCAACGAATAATAATTTATTTTTCAACATAAATTAAACTTATTAACAACATGAAAATAAGCTTACGTAACAACCACATAATCATGAAAATACATAAATAAAAATACCTCGGTCTGATTCTAAATTCCTGATCTCTGGTTGTCCTCTTTGTTGCTCTTCCCAAAACCGAATCTTCCTCCCTGCCAGCTAGGAACAAATCCTGTCCGGCTCCCTAGCTCCAGGATTCCGTGAGGATTCCTGGACCCCGAGCCCAAAACTCCCAGCAACCTGGTGCACCCCTGTAACAGTGCACCCAAACTCCAAAACCAGAAAAATATCCCCTAGAAAATAAAGTCATCTTCTGCAATAATGCTCCTCTCCCCAAATTTTCATAATCATCTCCCGAAGACCTCTACCCAGTCATATCCTCCCCCCATTCACTGAATCCTACCCTCCTTTAATTCCACCCACCTTATCCCTCCACTCAATGCTTCATCCCCCTACATACATAAAGTTTTATAATAAATAAATAAAAATTATTAATCTCTTAATTTATTACCCAACCTTTAATGTGTTAATTAATTAATCAACAAATATAAACAATTAATAAATAATTAATCAATTAATTAATATTATTAATAAATAATCATTGTTTAACTAAAATATATTAGGATAGTTAATTATTTAATTTATTATACTTGATAAACCTTAAGCAATCACTTAACTAGGGTTGTTACACCCCAAGTGGGCTCGATCTCATATATTCCAGATTCCTTTGTGGAACTTTGATTCCAGTAAGTTTCCCACCAATATTTGACATGGGGGAGAGCCTTGAGTGTGAAGGTGATATTTTCCCTGTCGAAAAAATTGTGAACATAGAAATAACCTTTTAGCAGATTTAACCATTTTTCTTGGCATCCACATCTATCCGAGTTCAAATACAAGAATATCAAATTTAACTTGTACCTTTAAGGGAGACGTTCCTCCAAAGTGGTCGCTTGATGAATATTCTCATGTTCCTATCAGAAGGCATTGAAGGATGTGGGAAAAATTATCCATCATTTCATTCCTCCGTCGCGCGAGATCTTTCTCAAGCAACAGGATAATAGAATATAATGCTCCACCGTTTTTATTTTCTTCTACCATGGAGGGTTTCTTGGGCGTGCGAGAGAAATTGTCCTCAATAGAGACAAGCTCGAGACCCAACGTTCTATACTCGGACCTCGTCGGGGACATGCACTAAAAAACAATCAATAGGAGCCTGCTCTAATACCACTGATCAAGATTATTTTAGGAATGAAATGAAAGCAGAGATATTACAATGAAATACACATAAATATTTCCAGAAACAGAGAAATACAACAATACATGATTTCTATTAATGAAAGAATTGTACAGAGACTGTAAAAATACAGAGTGCAAGACTCGGTATAATAGTGGAATCTTTATCTCTGAGAAGATATGTGACGGCTATGCTCATTCACAAGAAGATGAGTACAATGAGGCTCTAAAGGCCTTTTTATAATAAACATGAATGAAAAAACTCTAGACATCCAAAAACCTAACCCTAGGAGATGAAGCATCAAAATTGGCATGGGCCCCGTTGGGGTAAGTTATTACATCAACTTCCCAGGGTCGTAACCTTTGCATACGATCTCACTTTTAGGCATGTGATATCCTATTGGAAAGATATGTTCAAGAACTACACATTATATCATCAAACTTTGACTCAGTCAACAGTTAGGTTGTGGAAAGCCCAAAAATCGTTGTTTAGGGCCTCAAAAAGACCCCATAAGTACAGAAAGATGTATTGACATGAAAACTGTCAAAATAATCCAGTTGGAATAGGTGGGTGGCCACCAATATCCAAATAGATGTTGTGTAGGGCTTCAAGGTAGCCCTGGAAGTGCAGAACTGAAAATTGTCAAGATGAGCCAAGTGGAATTTGGAACATGAAACATAGATGTCACCATTATAGAGAAGCGTGTTGAACTGAAAATTGTCAAGATGAGCCAAGTGGAATTTGGAACATGTGGTTGGCCACCAATATCCACCTGGATCATTCCTCCCCCCTTCGGAAGCAATGGTCTCCATTGCATTGATTTCTCGGGGAAGAGAGGAAAACGTTTTTTGAATCTGAATCATAGTGAGTTGTGTGCCTTGCTAGAGAAGTTGTGTTGCTTGGTCTATGAAAGGTTGTCACGAACCTGTTGTTTTCGAGGTTGAATTTGTTCCACCAACCTGTCTTCTTTGGGATTGACGGGGCATTGTGTAGGCACCATCATAGTTTAAGAAACAATATATTCTTTCTCTTCAACAATTTTCTTTTGTTGGATAGAAGGTGTTGAGGCTGTAATGGTTGCAGTGTCCTCCTATGCATCCTTTGAACGGACTCTGAAGAGGATAAATTTTGCAGTATGAGAGATTACCTTACGACACTGTTTTGGTGCAACAATAGTCAGAACTACCTCTGGCATCTTGTAGATCTCACCCCCCAGAGTAATAATGACACTAGAGGGTCGAGACTCATAAACAACATGACATGTCCACATATATGGTTGGCCCAAAACAACATCACAAACATCAAGAGGGGAAACATCACACACTACCTCATCCTTCAAGGATTGGATGCCATAAGACAGGTGACATTGTTGGCTGACACAAAGATCTCTTCCCTGGTGAAGCCACCTAATGTTGTATGTATGTGGGTGTGGTGTTGTCGACAACCCCATCTGTTTGACACCCTCAGCTGAGATGAGTTTCTTCTAGATGTTGCTATCAACAATTAAATGTAGCGGGGTCCCCTTCACCCACTTCTGTGAATGGTGTTAGAATATGATGGATGTGCTCGTTTAACCATAGGAAATATCACTATTATCACCCAACCATAGGTCTAAGCCACCCTTGAGCACCTTAACCTTGACAGAGAATCATTCCGGATGAAAACCCTAGGCTGGATAGCCAAACAAAGGTGGCGCACCTTTCTCCAAGGATAACGTACCAAGAAAGAGTGACAATAGCTGATCAGAGATTCCAACCATAACCAAGAGAGTCCAAGCCAAAACAAATATCTACTAGCTACAACAACTGCAACAACAACTCTCCTCCAAACTTGTGCACAACTTGCCAACTGCAGTGCGCACAAGTGTTCCTTCTTCAGTTCTGAGAATGTCTGCCAGAATGAAGACCGACCTCCTATATTTATACTAAAACTGGCAAATTGCCTAGGCCGACTTCTCATTCTAGGTGCCTATTTACTTAGTATATAATATTTCCTTCAGTTGACTTCTTCTCTTGGAGGATAATAACCTAATACAAATTATCCTCTTGAGTCGACTTGTCATCTAGGGTTATTAGCCAACTAATTAGGGTTTCTTCTTGCTTCCTGGAATATTCTATTCTTGTCGGGTTTACACGTGGAGGTAAATACCTCCCAGATCTACCATAATATCAACACTCCCTCCTAGCTAGGGAGGTATTATAGGTAATGGTCTTGAGCACAAACATACCATTCATCTGGTAGCATCAACATAGTTGTATAGACTATCTCATGACTAGATCATGAGCACCATCATCACCATTAGTGTCAATAGTTTCATCATCTCTCGAAACCATACTCCATCTGAGTAATTAGACAAGATGTTGGATAAGTCACTCACTCCACATAGTGACATAAGAGCCATTATTCTAATCCAGACATATTTCCTAGAAGAATGAATGTCCCGAACCATTTTCCATCTGGGAAATCTTTGTCCATTGACCATCCATCTAGATGATAATTATTTCCAACACTACTGATAGTTTTCAAGGCAATCAGAACAATTTTGTTCAATAGAACAAAAATGTGTCTATCCATAGTAGTACACAACTACAATCCAGTGGTACACTACCACACCAAGTAGCACACAGATACTTGATCAGTGACATATATTCATAATCAGTGGAACACATCCACCACATTAGCATACATCTACTGTCCAAAGACATACTGTCTCCATAAAAATCATCTGATATCAACCTGCATAGAAAAACATTGTTATGATATAAATTGAATCATCTGGGCCATTCTTCCACTCAAATCTGTGATATCTGGAAGAGCATCTGCCCTCAGAAGGTAAAACATCAATGATGATCTATCTAGAATATTATTCTCAAGCAAGTAAGAATAACTGTCATGATTTATGATCCTGGACCATTCCCTATCTTGGGCCATTCCTCTAGCACTAAACAAAGTGAAACCTAGAGCGAATGAGTCTACCCTAGGGAATGTCTGTCCCTGATTGTTGAACCTGGACCATTCACCTATCTGGGCCATTCCTCTGGCACTAAAAAAAGTGCAACCTGGAGATAATGAATCTTCCCTAGGGAATGACTGTCCAGACCATTTCCTAAGGAAATGATTGTCCTGCACCAACCTCCAAAATGGACCATTCCTTGAAACTGCTCACAATTGTGAGCTTCAAAAGAATGACTGTCTAACGAGGCAGACCAGTCTTCTTGGACACTACTGAGAGTGACCATCAAGAAGAGAGAATGTCCTAGACCATTCCCCATGTTAACCACAATGGGAAATCATTGTCTATGGTACATCAACAATCCATCGAAAAATTTCACGAAAATGACCGTTCGATCTGGACCATTTTCCAAATTGGAAAATGCTTGTCCGTCAGAAATCTCAAACCACTTTCCGAACTGGAAAGGAACTGCTCATCCTGGACCATTTTTTGAATGGAAAAATGATTTTCCATAAGTTAATAACACATCAGTGCTCCCTCCCAACTTGGGAGTCATCTCTTCCTTTTTCAATAAGGAATTCATCTCCATGGGCTCCAGCTTGAGTACACAAACTCTTTATTCTTGGATAGAGGCTTTACCAAAATGTCTTCTTATCTGCTCATCTGTGGAGATATATATTGGAGAACCACTTTCTCTTTTATGGACTTCATCACAGAGACTGTAATTCTTGATCTCAATGTACTTCGGTCTTTCTGGAACACTAATATTTTCTTGAAGGCTTCATATAACTTTGATCAATATAGTATATCATATTTGAATTCATCTCCTTTGCTTTCTGCTAGCTCATAACATCGTGGCAAGGCTCAAACTGGAAGATATCCATGTGGCACTTGTTATTTCATCATGAGAGTTTGTCATGGATTAGCAATCCATCATCCTGGACTTCTGAGTAACCATTCTGAATTTTATCATAGAATATTTTCACCATGCTTCTGTTGTGCATGAGAAGTTTTGCACCAAGTCATTTGAGTCTGTACAAGATCCTCTTTCATCTTCATACAAGGGTCTCTTTCTGTTATACCTCAAATCCTTGAGGTTTCTCTACATATTCTCTTTGTTCAATTATTCTAGAGAATAGTCTTTTCATTTATCTGATGTCAATTCCAACCCGTGGATATTGCGAATGATATAATGGCTCATGTCGAGGTATATCTGGTTTATTGGAACCATCAATCATCATAGTCTTCTCCCTCTATCTGGGAGAACCTATGGTTCTAGATCTCGTAATGCTTACATTCATGAGTCTTCCATACATTGTTCTTCATCTCAACTTTCATTTCCTCTGCTTGATTGCTTTTAGTGAGTTCATATCAGGATGGTAGTCTTGTGATCCTCGATACAATGACTAGTTGTTCTGATTTTTCTTTCTCTCTTGGAATCTTCATGTTCTTCCTCATGTTTCTCTTTAGCTCTTAGGTCCATGGATTTTTTTGTAGATTCCATGCCCTGAAGATTCCAACTTCTTCCTTTCATCATAGGATCATGGATGTGGATGGACAACCAGGGATACTTTAAGGTTTCTTTTCGAATAAGACTTCTTCTAAAGTCAAACTTAACACATACTGCATTTCATGGCTGCTACCATGGATATATACTTCATCATCTTCAATGGATCATAGGGTTAACTCCCTCCTAATCCTTGCTTCATGTATGAGTGCATATTTTTCTTTTGGAAGTAAATAATCGGCTCCCTCCATATAACATAATCCACGCTTCCGTCTGCATCCTTATTTCCTTCTACAAGGTGTCATAAGTCTTTCTCCAATTTCTTCTTGATTGGTGACTTCTTTATGTCTTTACTTCTTCTAGGTTTCTTCAAGATTGATTCTGATTTTGGCTTATCTTGCAGCTGTTACTTATGTAATAACTTCCACATGAATTGTTATCAGGGGTTGTTGATGTACTTCATCCTTTCATGTGTATTGTCTGACTTGTAGTCATAGTGATAGAAATCCTTATATTGTTGTTCTTCCATAGTTATAGCTTCTCTTGGAACATATTATATTCTAAGAAATAGATATGCAAGATATGTACAGAAAACATGGTATGTACAAGAACTATGGAGAGTATTGTTACTTTGTCTTAGAAGAAGAACTTTGTTTTGTCCGGCTTGGATTTATTTGAGGGTTCCCTTTCTTCAGCAACTGATGCTTCGTGTGTTTCCTTCCTTTTCTTTAAATCGGGCCAATGATTCTTGTAGTGACCATACTTTCAACAATTGAAGCATTGTATTCTTGACATATCTTTCTCTTGATTTGGTTTCTTCCTGGAGCCAAACTTCTTTTTATTCTTGAAATCCTTGAATCTTGTTGTGAAGGCTTGATCTTCGTACTTATTTTGGGGTTTCTCTTTTGCACTGATCCTTGATTCTTCTTGTGCACAGCAAGTCCAAAGTTCTTCAAATGTAGGATACTCCTTCCTTGTGTTCATTCTTGTGGAAAATGCATCCCATGTCTTGGGAAGACCATTGAGTACTATGTTTACCAATTCCTTCTCTAAAATGATCTCTTCAATAGCTTGTAGTTGATCTATTAACTTAGATATTCTCACAAAGTATGAGGTTATGGTGTCATCAACATTCATCTTCATGTCACAGATCTCATTCTTCAGACTCATTACTTGTCCAATGTTTCTGACTGAGAAGAGGTTTGTTAGGGCATCGTACATCTTCTTAGATGAATCAAGATGGGAGATGTGGGATATCAAGTGGTCTTTTATAGAGTCCACTATGATACTCATGGCATTGATGTCACTATCTTTGAACTTCTCCATAACTGTAACGTTCAACGGTTCCTTATATTTTCCTTCTTCAAACTCTGGTTCCACAATCTTTCCTTTCACAATATCTAGCACTTTATTCTTGGCAAGGATGAGGTCAATCCTTGTCTTCCACGATCTGAAGTTAGAAGCCCCATATAACTTTTTTTCTAACTTCATAGAGTAATTCACAGTTTCCTTGACTTGGTCAACCCTATATTTGACAAAAAATTCAAACTTGACGTCTTAGCTTGTTGAGAGTACCAGTGGATGTGCTAGGATAGGGCGCACTGGTCTATCCAGAAATTAGGTCAATCCCTTCACTTAAGGTTCCTCAATGAGAGAGTTAGGGTTTCTACAACTGCACCTACTAGTAACCCTAGCGGAAGTGATTTTGTAACTGTTATTGCTAGAAACCCTAGCGACAGTTCTTCAACGGTCTTTGTATCCTTATGGCTATGCTCCCTTCCA
This sequence comes from Picea engelmannii, assembly GCA_009831015.1. Taxonomy (NCBI): domain Eukaryota; kingdom Viridiplantae; phylum Streptophyta; class Pinopsida; order Pinales; family Pinaceae; genus Picea; species Picea engelmannii. The sequence continues at coordinate 29,454 of ML815549.1, forward strand.
ATGGTTAGACTAAATGAAGGAGGTGTGGGCCCATAACCTGTTATACTATGATGGATGTGCTCGTTTAACCATAGACAATATCACTATTTTCACCCAACCATAGGCCGAGGCCACCCCCGAGCACCTTAACCTTGACAGAGAATCATTCTGGAAGAAAACCCTAGGATGGATAAACAAACAAAGGTGGCACACCTTTATCCAAGGATAACGCACCAAGCAAGAGTAACAATAGATGATCAAATATTCCAAACCATAACCAAGAGATTCCAAGCCAAAACCAAGATTTGCTAGTTGTAGCAACTGCAACAGCAACTCTCCTCCAAACTTGCGCACAAGTGGCCAACTGAAATGCACACAAGTGTTTCTTCTGCAGTTCTGAGAATGCCTACCAGAATGAAGATTGGCCTCCTGTATTTATACTAAAACTAGCAAACTACCTGGGCCGAATTCTCATTCTGGGTACCTATTTACTTAGTATATAATATTTCCTTCAACCGACTTCTTCTCTCGGAGGCTAATAACCTAATACAAATTATCCTCTTGAGCCGACTTGTCTTCTAGGGTTATTAGCCAACTAATTAGGGTTTCTTCTTTCTTCCCGAAATATTCTATTCTCGTCGGTTTTACACGTGGAGGTAAATACCTCCCGCAGCTACCATAATATCAACAAATGGAAGAGGTGTTCCCCCTCTTCGGGATATATTGGTTCTTCCGGTTGAATTGGTGTGGTTATGACAGTAGCAGTTAGGTTTGCATCAGTTGGGTTTGCATCGATGATCTGTATTTTTTCATTATTTTCTGGATCAGATTTTGAATCAGGGTTCAGCTCCTTGTCTTGACCTCGAACACCAATGACTATTTCGAGCGACATTCATCAATGTTGTACTATGGGATTTTGTGGAAGTCGCACCACTTCCCAATTTCATTCTTCATCTTTCCTTTACCCTTCTTTTCTTGTGTCTTGGACTGGTTGTCAGAAGGCTGTTGGTTAGGTTCGTCTTTATCATGATTTGGTTGTTGCAGATTTGCAGACCCAAACTCCCATTTTTTCCGGTGCCTAAATTTCTACTCTATTTTGACAACATATCGATAGGCAGTTCCCAGTGATGAGATGTTTAGAAAATCCATTTCGGTTTGGATGTACCTATGCAGAGCCTCACGGTATTTCAGAACCATATGTCTCTCGGAGTCTTTGATACCCAACTTTGTGCACAAGGTATGAAAGTATTTGTGAACTACGACATTGTTTGGCTCTTCTCTTTCCGTAGTGTGGTCCATCTCATGTACTGGTCTTCATAGTTTTCAACAGGGTAATATTGTTCCTTGACTGCATCCAAAAAAAATTCCCAAGTGGGCTCGACCCCATATGTTCCAGATTCCTCTATGGAACTTTGCTTCCAGTAAGTTTCCCACCAATGTTTGACATGGGGGAGAGCCTTGATGAGTGCGAAGGTGATCTTTTCCTTATCAGAAAAATTGTGAACAAAGAAATAACCTTCTAGTAGATTTAACCATTTTTCTAGGGAATCTGCATCTATTGTATATTCAAATACGGGAATATCAAAGTTAACTTGTACCTTGAAGGGATAATTTCCTCCAAATTGGTCACTTGATGAAGATGCTCTTGTTTCTATCAAAAGGTTTTGAAGGATGTGGGAAAAATTCTCCATCATTTCATCCCTTTGTCGTGTGAGAGCTTGCTCAAGCAACAAGTTAATAGAATCTTATGCTCCTCTGTTTTTCTTTTCTTATGCCATGGAGGGTTCTTGGGCGTGCAAGAGTGATTGTCCTCAAGAGAGACAAGCTTGAGATCCAAATTTCTATACTCTGCCCTCGTCGGGGTCATGCACTTAAAAATGATCAAGAGCAGCCTGCTCTGACACCACTAATCTGGATTATTTTCAGAATGAAATGAAAGCAGAGATATTACAATGAAATACACATAAATATTTCCAAAAACAAAGAAATACAACAATACATGATTTCTATTAATGAAAGAATTATATAGAGACTATAAAAATGCAGAGTTCAAGACTCGCTAGAATGGTAGCAACTTTATCTCTAAGAAGATATGTGACAACTACGGTCATTCCCAAGAAGATGAGTACAATGAGGCTTTGAAGGAATCTAGGCATCTTCTGAAGTTCACTTAATACAAGTTGTGGTCGTGATTCATCAAACCAGTAGGTAACAAAAAAGGTAAAAAGGTAAAACCTCACCTTCTTCAACCATTTCATTCAAAATCCAAAATCTCCTTTTCTTTTTTCTTTTATTAATATAAAAATGCAAAAAAATCATATCCTAGATTTATTCTTTAATTTATTATCTCATAATATAATAGATCCATTCGGGTTTTTTATTTATAAGACTTCCTCTACCCCAAGGACAGAATTACCCTTGGATTTTGTGCTTTATTATTATATTTTATAAGGGTCTCTTGGAGAAAGGTGTGCAAGTCTAGTTTATCACAGAAAACATACTTTTGTATCCATCACTCACTCTCTTGATTGAAGGGATAACCATCAAGGAAATACATCATTCCCAGCCACTTCCGACAAGGTATAACAAGTATATATCATCTGGAAAAGTGGTAAGAGTACACAACCCATCTTTGTGCATTTATCTTGGTATATTTGGAGCATTTTTGGTGAGTTTAGTTTGTTGGTTTGTTTTTACTTTTAGTTCATTGTTATAAACCAACAAGAGTTATTTAAATAAGTAACTCCTACCTTCACTTAGTGTTTTTATTATGCACTGGTCTACTGATCTTTATGGTGAAGTGTTGTTTAGGGAAGCCTCTCGGAGCCCATTAGCATAGGAGTATGGCTCAAACAGGGAATAGGCAGGTGTTGTAGTGACATTTGGACACCTACCCTTGTTGTACCACCCCAACAACTCGAGGACCTTGAAGGGATTCTAGTTTGGTCGGTAACATTTTTTGGTGCCATTGTTGGGGAACAAGGTCTTTTGACTCAGGTCCTCAACGACAAACATTTTGGTAAGTTTTATTGTTTTGCAATTTTGATGAGATTCTTCTAGCTTTATCGACCAATCTGCATTATCTCATCGAGCGAATCCACTAGAGTAAAACACAAAAAAAGTGCATTGCAATCACAACTTCCTAGCATTGGCAACTCCGCTCAATCTCTCTAGTAAGAAATTTGAATTGTGTTTTTTTGGTGAGATTTTTATTATTACTTGCACTAATATGTAGGAGCTCACCTGGTGACTCCACCTAAATCAAATTTGACACAAAGGTACAAAACACAGTTAAATTCCTTAGGTGATATCTTATTTATCCCTGAACGTGAACTATTTTATAGGAGAAGAAATCAAAGAGTAAAATATAGTGAGGTAAATAATCATTTAGCTTTTGAATGTATTGTTGACATTAGAACTTTATTTGTTACTCCAATTCCTGTCATCATGGCTTCTTGGTTGACTGACTGTTATAAACCTTTTGATTTCTCTAACATTGTAGAGTATCCTAATGATCTCCCAGAATCCCTTAAATATATATACCTCCTTTCAATGGAGACCTCTCTATAAGAGCTAAGGGATATTGAGAGAAGTTCATGTAGGGTGTCAGATATTCATGCATTACTCAACTATATGTTTTTTTTTAAATTTGTTTCCCTTGCTATGTGTAGTGATGCATCTATATGGTTAGAAAGTTTGTCTGATGTTAACATTGGCTCTGTTGAAAAATTAAGGGAAGTTTTCTTTGGTATATGGTATGAAAAGAAATATATTAGATTCTTATTGAATGCACTAACATATATTAAAAGGAAGGAAAATTAATCGATTGATGATTTTAACATTAGATTTGAAAAGATTTTGCAGGACATTCCAGCTACCCATGCACCTACATAGTAGACAATATTGACTTACTACTTGAATGCATTTAAATGGATGTTCAACCTTTTCCTTAACCAAACTAAACCTACTACATTGGAAGATGTAAAGAAAAAAGCAATGAGTTTGGATACCAACTATGAGATGTCAAAAACGCTAGATAGCATGCCCCCTCCAAGGGAAAGGCTAGAGACGAAGACAAAAGCCTCCACTTCTACAGAATATTTTGAGGAAATCATTCAATTAACTGAGAAGATCAAATAGTTACACTTGGTGGTCACTCAAGCTCAAACAACACAGGAAAGAATGATGATGATAGAAAAGACTGTAAAAAACATGCAACAACAACCAAAACATAATAGGAAGAAACTCTCGCATGCCAAGATGAAGGATTTAATTCTTACACCGGTTTTGCAGCAAAAGGAACAACTCACACAGACACCAACCGTAAATGGAAGATGCACTTTGATGGAGCCAGCTCCAAGGAAGGTAATGGTGCAGGTATTGTATTGACTTCCCCTTCTAGTGAATTATTGTATTATGCATTTAAGTTAGAATCTGAAGCCACGAATATTGTTGTTGAGTATGAAGCTTTACTTATTGGATTAAATGTTGCAAAGGATTTAGGAATTAAAGTGTTGTGAATTATTAATGATCTTGACCTTATTGTTTTCCAAGTTAACGGACACCATGCTTGGAAGCATGAAAGGATGAAAAGATACATGTTGGAAGTCCTCCTAGCACTTGAATATTTCGAGGCAATCATCCTTGAGGTAGTACCCAAGGAACAAAATGAAAGGGTAGATGCACTGGCAGTAGCAACATCCATATTACAACCTATTTCATAGTTAGAGAAGGGTGGAAGAACTAAAGCAGTTTACAGGTCCTCTATCTTGGATAATGGTGTTTGAAGATGATAATCAAGTGATGAGGTTCCTAAAAAAAATCCAAGAGTTTGAGAAGAATGATCCCAATTGGAAAGAAGAAGAGTCAGTAGAACAATTGTCCATAAACAATATCCCTGCTGTAAGTTTTAAACCTGCGAAGTAAAGCAATGCATATATATTCTTAAGCAATACATAAATTAATCAATGGCTCATACACAGAATACACAGAGATCTTTACCGGAAACCCTCAACCGGGAAAACCTTTCTTTTTCATTATAT
>ML815549.1:34574-48744 GCA_009831015.1 Picea engelmannii
TTTTCACAGGTTGTATCCTTTGAGTAACTTATGTTGCTTTATTTTATCTTGTGTTTCAAGTAAACTCCTATAATAGTTATTGATTTTCAGTTTCAATAGAGTAAATGCCTCAGATTATTTTTTCATAGGGAATACCTCCCTTGTCTTCGCTAGGAGTTGGCCTAGACGAAGGAGTTGAGGATCAGGTGACAACACCTTGACTCAAAAATTTCCCCCAAGGACACACCAAGTGGATTTAAGATTTCTTCCACGTTAGCCCAGGTGTGTATAAAGAGGAAACAGGTCCCAAAGGTTGGAATCCCAGACCCACCTGAAATGGGTTGTGGTCGGTGGAGCTATGGAGAGCCTTGTTGTAATTGTGTTGAACATAGGGGAGACTCTCGTCCCATGTACTTGGATGCTTAGAGTTGTGCATACACAGGATGTGCACAATCATATGATTGACTACCTTTGTTTGGTCGTCTGTTTGGGGGTGGAAAGCAGTGGATTTTGTGAGCTTGGTGTCCAACAGTGACCAGAGACTCGACCAAAATGTGTTGAGGAACTTGTTGTCTTGGTCGGAGATGATGGTATGTGGTATCCCAAAGTGGACCCACACTCGTTCGAAGAAGAGCTTGGCAGTATCTGTCATTGTGATATTCTTCTTGCAGGCCGTGAGGATGACCATCTTTGAAAACAGATCAATGACCACAAATACACAGTCATTTTTCGTGCTTGGTGGACGGAAGGCCAGACATGTAATCCATTGATATGGATTCCCAAGGATTCTCGGTAGTAGGAAGAGGGGTGTATAAGCTTTGATTCTTGATGGTTGGCTTGGAAATGGCACAGGTAGTGCAAGATCTGATATACTTGCTAACATCCTGTCAAATTTTTGGCCGATAAAAATGTTTCTCAAGAACGGCCACAATTTTCTCCATGCCAAAATGTCCTGCCATCCGACTGTAGTGGGATTCCCAAATCCGCTTTGCACGCTCACTTGTAGGAACACAGAGATGGCCCAAGTGGCATAAGATTCCTTCCTGAATGTGAAAATCGGTGACAGGTGCGCCTGTACCCAAGAGATGATAAGTGGTGGCAAAGTCCAGATCTTGTTGTTAAAGTTGGGGCCACTCAGATGCTTCATGTCCATAGGAATGGAGAGCATTGGTGAGTGCAGCCATAGAAAGTCGACTGAGGCAGTCAGCGACACGATTTGAGATACCTATCTTATATTTGATGTTGAGATGGAACTGTTGCAGGTAGGTGGACCACTTCTGATGGCGAGCGTTCTGCAATTTCCCTTGTGTCTGTATGAACTACAGAGGCTTGTGATCAATGTGTATGATCATCTCTTTTTCTAGAATGTAATGTTTCCATTAACGACAAGATTGTACAATGTAATACATTTCCTTGTCATGGGTGGGGTATTTTTGGAAAATATATGAGAGTGTTTCACTATGGTATTCCACTGGATGACCTTGTTGAGTGAGAATTACGCCCACAACATAGTTAGATGCATCAGTCTCAATCTTGAACGGTTGAGGCAGATCGGGAAAGGAGAGTACTACAGCTCAGCACAAGCGATGCTTTAGATCATCGAATGCTCATTGTTATCCCTTCCCCCACACGAAATTGGCCCTACCATTGCCCTTGGTCACCTGGTTGAAGGCCCATGCAATATGTGAGAATTCCAACACAAACCGTCTATAGAAGTTGGCTAGTCCCAAGAATCTTCGAAGCTCGGTTAGTGTGGTCGGGGCTGGCCAGTCACAGATGACTTGGATATTAGTTGGATCAACATGTACCCCATTCTCATCAACAATGTAGCCCAAGTATTGGACTTTGTTCATGACAAAAGAACATTTTTCCAAGTTGGCATATAGCTTGTGTTTCCCCAGAGTGCTCAAAACCTGATGAATATGTCACATGTGCTCCTCCCACGTTCTGCTGAAGATGAGGATGTCATCCAAATATACCACCAAAAAGGATTTGGTGAAGGGTCGCAATACATCATCCATCAATCTCATGAAAGTGGCTGGTGCATTTGTTAAGCCAAAGGGCATGACTAGCCATTCGAAGAGACCTTTTTTAGATTTGAAGGTTGTCTTCCATACATCAGTTGGTTCGATGGGAACTTGGTGGTAGGGTTCGATGGGAACTTGGTGGTAGCCAGACTTTAGGTCAATCTTGTTGAAGAACTTTTCCCCCTTGAGTTGGTCAAGAAGGTCATCAATTCTAGGAATGGGGTACCAGTTCCTGACTATGATTTTGTTTAAGGCTCTTTAATCAATGCAGAGTCACCAAGTCAAATCCTTCTTCTGCACCAATACAATTGGGCTTCCACAAGGGGAGGAGTTGGGTCTGATGTGCCCCTTTTGAAGAAGCTCTTGGATATGATGTCTAATTTCATCATTTTCCATCAGCGAGCGACAATAGACTGGTCCATTATGTAGAGGTGCGTCGGGGGTTAGATCAATTGGATGCTTGAATTGGCAGTGTGTCGGTACCCCTGTAGGTGAGGAGAGGATGTCTCTCTATTCTTCCAAGATCCAATCCACTTGCTTCTGCTGCAAAGAGAGGCTCTATGTAGAGGCCATGGATGTGTCAATGACCTTCTACTTATTGTGAGCATGGTTCACAAAGAAGACGAACTCCCCGGTCTTTGATATGACCTTACTCCACTGCTTAGAAGATATTAATGAAATAACAGTAGGCGACGCTACCTCTAGTATCTTGTACAATTGTCTACCACACTACGGGGTCTAGACTTATACACAACATGATGCTTCCAAAAATATGGTTGTCCTAAAAGAACATTGCAAACTTCAAGGGGAGCAATATCACACAGTACCTCATCTTTGAAAGGCTTGATGTCGTAGGGCAGACGACACAGTTGGCTGACACGAAGATTTATTCCTTGGCGAAGCCAGCCGATGGTGTAGGGTTGCAGGTGCGATGTCATTGGCAGGTCCAGCCGCTTGATGACCTCTTCTAAAATCAAGTTCTTCTAACTACCACTAACGATAATGAAATGAAGCAGAGCCCCCTTTACCCACATTTGCAAGTGAAAGAGGTGTTCCCCTTCCTCTGGTTCTTCTGGTTCACTTGGCCAGACTTTGGTGGTAGCGACAGTGGCACTGGGTTCAACATCGATAATCTTCTTTCCTCCTTCATGATTTGATTTAGAATCAGAATCAACATCTGACTCGGAAGCCTTCAGTTCGGCCATGGGTGACTGCTTGGAGCGACATTCTTCAGTGTTGTGCCAAGGGTTTTATGGTACTCACACCATTTTCCCATCTCCTTCTTCGTCTTCTCATTTCCCTTCTTGTGTTGTGGCTTGGATTGGTTGTCCTGAGGGCGACCATCTCGACTTGGTCCCTTGTTGTGTCGGTTGGGGCCACCTTTTCCCTGATTTGACTGTGAGGGGTTTGCAGATCCAAAATCTCTCATTTTCTTCTTAAATTTCTGCTCGATCTTGACCACGTATCTATAAGTTGTGCCCAATCAGGCAATGTCCAGAAACTTCATTTATGTTTGAATGTATCTATGCAAATAGCCGTGGAATTTGAGCACCAGATGACACTTAGAGTCTTTGATACCCAATTTGGTGCGCAAGGTATGGAAAATATTGGTGAAATTTGGTACTCTCTAGTCCCTTTCTTGTCGTACAGTGGTCCTCGTATCTTCCAACATGGTAGTACTGTTATTTAATGGTATCCCAGAAGGAATCCCATGTAGGGGCAACCACAAACATTGCAGATTCCTCTACGATCCTTTGCTCAGAGTAAGTATCCCACCAGTCTTTAACATGGGGAACAACCTTGAGGAGTGCAAAAGTGATATTTTCCCTATCGAAAAAATTGTGGACCGACAAATACTCTTCGAGCAGTTTCATCCATTTATATACAACATCCACATCTATCAGTCCTTCAAATAATGGAATATCAAAATTTACCTGTACCTTGAAGGGGGTTGCATGGATGCTTGATGAAGATGCTTCTCCTGTGGGAAGTCGTCGAAGGATCTGTGCAAAGTTGTCCATCATTTCATTCCTTTGTTGCGTGAGGGATTTCTCGAGCAACATTTTAATAGGATCTCCTGCTCCATCATCTTTATTTTCATCCCCCATGGGTTGTTGTCGGGCTTGGTGCGATCGATCTTGCAATGGCTCGATTGATTCGGGTCCTAACTTCTTGTATCCAGATCTTGTTGGGGACATGCACGAAGAAAAATAAATGAAGAACAGACTGCTTTGATACCACTGATCTGGATTTAGGAGTGGAACAGACTGAATACAATAAACACAAAGATATGAAGAATAACACAGATATCCAGTGAACAATATCTTCTTTTGAATAATGAAATAGGTTGAAATTGTAAAACTGTAGAACTGAAACACTTGCTCGAATGGTGGTAGCTATATATGAGAAGAGATGTGGCTGCTACACGCATCCGTCTGAGCAGAATGAATTACAATGAGGCAGAGCCCCCTTTACCCACATTTGTGAGTGAAAGAGGTGTTTCCCTTCCTCTATTTTTTCTGGTTCACTTGGCCAGACTTTGGTGGTAGCGACAGTGGCACTGGGTTCAACATCGATAATATTCTTCCCTCCTTCATGATTTGATTCAGAATCAGAATCGGCATCTGACTCGGAAGCCTTCAGTTCGGCCATGAGTGACTGCTTGGAGCGACATTCTTCAGTGTTGTGCCAAGGGTTTTATGGTACTCACACCATTTTCCCGTGTCCTTCTTCGTCTTCTCATTGCCCTTCTTGTGTTGCAACTTGGATTGGTTGTCCTGAGGGCGACCATCTCGACTTGGTCCCTTGTTGTGTCGGTTGGGGCCGTCTTTTCCCTGCTTTGACTGTGAGGGGTTTGCAGATCCAAAATCTTGCATTTTCTTCTTAAATTTCTGCTCGATCTTGACAACGTATCTATAAGTTGTGCCCAATCAGGCAATGTCCAGAAACTCCATTTATGTTTGAATGTATCTATGAAAATAGCCACGGTATTTGAGCACCAGATGACACTCAGAGTCTTTGATACCCAATTTGTTGTGCAAGGTATGGAAAATATTGGTGAAATTTGGTACTCTCTGGTCCCTTTCTTGACGTAGGGTGGTCCATCTAGCGTAGTGGTCCTCGTATCTTCCAACATGGTAGTATTGTTATTTAATGGCATCTCGGAAGGAATCCCATGTAGGGGCAACCACAAACATTGCAGATTCCCACCAGTCTTTAACATGGGGAACAACCTTGAGGAGTGCAAAAGTGATCTTTTCCCTATCGAAAAAATTGTGGACCGAAAAATACTCTTCGAGCAGATTCAACCATTTATATATAGCATCCACATCTATCAGTCCTTCAAATAATGGAATATCAAAATTTACCTGTAACTTGAAGGGGGTTACATGGCTGCTTGATGAAGATGCTTCTCCTGTGGGAAGTCGTCGAAGGATCTGTGCGAAGTTGTCCATCATTTCGTTCCTTTGTTGCGTGAGGGATTTCTCGAGCAACATTTTAATAGGATCTCCTGCTCCATCATCTTTATTTTCGTCCCCCATGGGTTGTTGTCGGGCTTGGTGCGGTCGATCTTGCAATGGCTTGATTGGTTCGAGTCCTAACTTCTTGTACCAAGATCTTGTCGCGGACATGCACAAAGAAAAATAAATGAAGAACAGACTGCTTTGATACCACTGATCCGGATTTAGGAGCGGAACAAACTGAATACAATAAACACAAAGATATGAAGAATAACACAGATATCCAGTGAACAATATCTTCTATTGAATAATGAAATCGGTTGAAATTGTAAAACTGTAGAACTGAAACACTTGCTCGAATGGTGGTATCCATCTATAAGAAGAGATGTGGTTGCTACGCGCATCCGTCTGAGCAAAATGAATTACAATGAGGCAGATCCCCCTTTACCCACATTTGCGAGTGAAAGAGGTGATCCCCTTCCTCTGGTTCTTCTGGTCCACTTGGCCAGAATTTGGTGGTAGTGACAATGGAACTGGGTTCAACATCGATCTTCCCTCCTTCATGATTTGATTCAGAATCAGAATCGGCATCTGACTCGGAAGCCTTCACTTCGGCCATGAGTGACTGCTTGGAGCGACATTCTTCAGTGTTGTGCCAAGGGTTTTATGGTACTCACACCATTTTCACGTGTCCTTCTTCGTCTTCTCATTGCCCTTCTTGTGTTGCGGCTTGGATTGGTTGTCCTGAGGGCGACCATCTCGACTTGGTCCCTTGTTGTGTCGGTTGGGGCCGCCTTTTCCCTGCTTTAACTGTGAGGGGTTTGCAGATCCAAAATATCGCATTTTCTTATTAAATTTTTGTTCAATCTTGACCACGTATCTATAAGTTGTGCCCAATCAGGCAATGTCCAGAAACTCCATTTCTGTTTGAATGTATCTATGCAAATAGCCGTGGTATTTGAGCACCAGATGACACTCAGAGTCTTTGATACCCAATTTGGTGCGCAGGGTATGGAAAATATTGGTGAAATTTGGTATTTTTTGGTCCCTTTCTTGACGTAGGGTGGTCCAGTGTAGTGGTCCTCGTATCTTCCAACATGATGGTATTGTTATTTAATGGCATCCCAGAAGGAATCCCATGTAGGGGCAACCACACACATTGCAGATTCCTCTACGACCCTTTGCTCAGAGTAAGTATCCCACCAGTCTTTAACATGGGGAACAACCTTGAGGAGTGCAAAAGTGATCTTTTCCCTATCGAAAAAATTGTGGACCGAAAAATACTCTTCGAGCAGATTCAACCATTTATATACAACATCCGCATCTATCAGTCCTTCAAATAATGGAATATCAAAATTTACCTGTACCTTGAAGGGGGTTGCATGGCTGCTTGATGAAGATGCTTCTCCTGTGGGAAGTCGTCAAAGGATCTGTGCGAAGTTGTCCATTATTTCGTTTCTTTGTTGCGTGAGGGATTTCTCGAGCAACATTTTAATAGGATCTCCTGCTCCATCATCTTTATTTTCATCCCCCATGGGTTGTTGTCGGGCTTGGTGCGGTCGATCTTGCAATGGCTCAATTGGTTCGGGTCCTAACTTCTTGTATCCAGATCTTGTCGGGGACATGCACGAAGAAAAATAAATGAAGAACAGACTTCTTTGATACCACTGATCCGGATTTAGGAGCGAAACAAACTGAATACAATAAACACAAAGATATGAAGAATAAAACAGATATCCAATGAACAATATCTTCTCTTGAATAATGAAATAGGTTGAAATTGTAAAACTGTAGAACTGAAACACTTGCTCGAATGGTGGTAGCTATCTATGAGAAGAGATGTGTCTGCTACGCACATCCGTTTGAGCAGAATGAATTACAATGAGACAGAGTCCCCTTTACCCACATTTGCGAGTGAAAGAGGTGTTCCCCTTCCTCTGGTTCTTCTAGTTCACTTGGCCAGATTTTGGTGGTAGCGACAGTGGCACTAGGTTCAACATCGATAATCTTCTTCCCTCCTTCATGATTTGATTTAGAATCATAATCGACATCTGACTCAGAATCCTTCAATTCGGCCATGAGTGACTGCTTGGAGTGACATTCTTCAGTGTTGTGCTAAGGTTTTTATGGTACTCACACCATTTTCCCGTGTACTTCTTCGTCTTCTCATTGCCCTTCTTGTGTTGCGGCTTGGATTGGTTGTCCTGAGGGCGACCATATCAACTTGGTCCCTTGTTGTGTCGGTTGGGGCCGCCTTTTCCCTGCTTTGACTGTGAGGGGTTTACAGATCCAAAATCTCGCATTTTCTTCTTAAATTTCTACTCGATCTTGACCACGTATCTATAAGTTGTGCCCAATCAGGCAATGTCCAAAAAATTCATTTCTGTTTGAATGTATCTATGCAAATAGCCGTGGTATTTGAGCACCAGATGAAACTCAGAGTCTTTGATACCCAATTTGGTGCGCAGGGTATGGAAAATATTGGTGAAATTTGGTACTCTCTGGTCCCTTTCTCGACGTAGGGTGGTCCATCTAGTGTAGTGGTCCTCGTATCTTCCAACATGGTAGTACTGTTATTTAATGGAATCCCGGAAGGAATCCCATGTAGGGGCAACCACAAACATTGCAGATTCCTCTACGACCCTTTGCTCAGAGTAAGTATCCCACCAGTCTTTAACATGGGGAACAACCTTGAGGAGTGCAAAAGTGATCTTTTCCCTATCGAAAAAATTGTGGACCGAAAAATACTCTTCGAGAAGATTCAACCATTTATATACAACATCCACATCTATCAGTCCTTCAAATAATGGAATATCAAAATTTACCTGTACCTTGAAGGGGGTTGCATGGTTGCTTGATGAAGATGCTTCTCCTCTGGGAAGTCGTCGAAAGATTTGTGCAAAGTTGTCCATCATTTCGTTTCTTTGTTGCGTGAGGGATTTCTCGAGCAACATTTTAATAGGATCTCCTGCTCCATCATCTTTATTTTTGTCCCCCATGGGTTGTTGTCGGGCTTGGTGCGGTCGATCTTGCAATGGCTCGATTGGTTTGAGTCCTAACTTCTTGTATCCAGATCTTGTCGGGGACATGCACGAAGAAAAATAAATAAAGAACAGACTGCTTTGATACCACTGATCCGGATTTAGGAGCGGAACAGACTGATTAACAAACTGAATACAATAAACACAAAGATATGAAGAATAACACAGATATCCAGTGAACAATATCTTCTATTGAATAATGAAATAGGTTGAAATTGTAAAACTGTAGAACTGAAACACTTGCTTGAATGGTGGTAGCTATCTATGAGAAGAGATGTCGTTGCTACACACATCCGTCTGAGCAGAATGAATTACAATGAGGCTCTAGAGATCTTTTTGATATTACTCATGAATTCCAAAACCCTAGACATCCAAAAACCTAACCCTAGGAGGTGAAACGTTAAAAGTCATGTGGGTCCCTATGGTAAGTTGGTACCTCAACTTCCTAGGGTCATAACTTTTGCATACGACCTCCAATTTAGGCACGTGATAGCCCGTTGGAAAGGTCTTTCAGATAACTACACATTTCGCTGCCCTACTTTGACTCCGTTTATAGTTTGATTGTGGTGAGCCAAAAAAACACTGTTTAGGCCTCTAAAACGGCCCTGGAAGTACAACAAGATGTGCTGACATGAAAACATACAAAATAAGCCAATTGGATTAGGTGAGAGGCCACTAATATCCACCTGGAAGATGTGTACGGATTCAGACAGCCCCAAAAGTGTAGAACCCACAATTACAAAGAAGTACAAAAGAATGTGTTGAACTAAAAACGAACAAGAGGAGCTAGTTGAAATAGGTGGGTGGCCACCAATAGCCAACTGGATCAACTATGTTGTGGCATCAAACACCGGGGCATATCGGAGAGAAGGGCCTTCAAGTACTACATGGTAAAGGTATGGTTGAAAGTATGTCCAATTATTCTTTGGATTTTGATTTCTGTGAACATTGCTTATATGGGAAGCAAAATTGTGTAATATTCTCCTCCAGAGCTTCGAGGGCAGAGGGAATATTAGAGGTGGTGCATAATGATATGTTTGGACATGTTTCAAGTACAACACTGAATAAATATGTGTACTATGTCTCATTTATAGATGACTTCTTGATGAATACATGGATTTATTTCCTCATGAAGAAATCTAAAGTCTTTGACAAATTTAAAGAGTTTAAGACTATTGTGGAGAATTATACAAAGAAGATAATTAAGGTGTCGAGGACATATAATGGTGGATAATTCTGCGGAAATAAATTCAAAGAATTCTATAAAAAGTTTGGTATAGAAAGGTAGAAGACTACTCCATACACACCTCAATAGAATGGATTTCTAGAAAGGATGAAAATGAAATTGATGGGAAAAAAGCAAGGAGCATGCTCAGTGGTGTCGGGTTAGGACAAGAATTTTGGGCAGAGGCAATGGGTACTGCATGTTACTTGGTCAATCAATCACTCTCATCAACACTAGATGACAAGACTCCATGCGAGGTATGGACTGGGAAGACACAATCTCTTACACATCTTAGGGTATTTCCCTGTGACGCCTATGTACATGTTTCAAAAGAAAATAGAAGTAAGCTAGATAAAAAAATGAAAAGCATATATTTATTAGCTATAAAGATGGTTTGAAAGATTATAAACTTTGGAACCCAGAAACTAAAAAGGCAGTGTATAGTCGAAATGTGGTATTTAGAAAATTCAAAGATGTTTTCAAACATGGAGTCCCATCCAGGGAGGAAAATTTAGAGGAAATGGAGTTTGAATTGATGGATAATGAATCAGACTCTATAGAAGAATATAAATAAGAAGAAGAAGAAACTCATACTTCGGTATTGAGAAGATCGATTTAGGAAAGAAGACAACCAGAAAGGTATACTCCATTTGATTTTCGTTCTAATTTTGCTTTGTTTATTACTGATGATGATTCTAGAACTATTAGGGAGGTAGTGGATTCAAAGGATGGCAAACTCTGAAAAAATACCATGGTTGAAGAAATGGCAGCCTTGGAAAAAATGAGGCTTAGGATCTAGTGGAGTTGTTGGTGGAAAAAAATCCTATTGGAAGCAAATGAGTATTTAAGAAGAAGATGGATGCAAAAGGCAAAATGGAGAAATACAAAACTCGGCTAGTAGCAAAAGGTTAATCCTAGGTAGAGGGAATTGAGTTTGGTGAAAAATTTTCTCCTATTGCCAAGTTAACTTCTATTTGATTTATTTTATTTGTTGTTATTGCTCTTGATTTTGAAGTAGAACAGATGGATGTGAAGAGAACATTTCTACATGGGGATCTCGAAGAAGAAATATACATAAAGCAAAGAAAAGACTTTGTAGTGAAGGGAAAAAAAGAGTCTGTATGTAGGTTGAAAAAGTCTCTATATGGGTTAAAGAAATCACCAAGGATGTGGTATAAAAAAATTGATACTTATATGTTGGGACTTGGCTTCACAAGGAGAAAAGCCAATCACTATGTGTATTTCAAATTAATCGATGATCATCTTATTTATTTGATCTTGTATGTGGATAATATGTTGTTGATAGAAAACAAAAGGAGATTATCCAGGTTGTGAAAACTTAGTTGTCCTCTAAATTTGACATGAATGATTTTGGTGTTGCAAATTTGATTTTGGGCATGGAAATTCAAAAAGATTGGGAAAACAAAAAACTCTAGTTAAATAAGAGAAAATATGTTGAGACAATCTTGAAAAGATTTAATATGCAGGAATGTAGACCGGTCATGGTTCTTATTCCTGCAGGTGTAAAGTTAGTTGCAGATCAGTGTCCCAAGACATAGGAAGAGGAAGAGGACATGTCTCGTGTTTCGTATGCTAGTGTGGTTGGCAGTTTGATGCATGCAATGGTCTATACTAGATCGAATATTGCACATGCGGTGGGAGTTTTGAGCAAGTATATGTCAAAATTTGGGAAGGAGCATTGCACAACAGTAAAAAGAGTTTTTTAGATACTTGCATAGCACTACTAGTTATCGATTGTACTACCAAGGAAGACCAAGAATGGGCAAAATGTTGGACATACATGGGTTTGTTGATGTAGACTAGGCTGGAGACTTGGATCATAGAAGATCTACAAGTGAGTATGTGTTTAACCTATTTGAAGGAACAATCAGTTGTATGAGCATAAGACAGTGTCTAATGGCACTCTCAACTACAAAAGTTGAATACATGACAACCACTCATGCAAGCAAGAAAACAATATGATTACAGAGATTATGTTTAGGAATTGGGTTGGTACAAGAAGTTGCAGGGATAGATTGTGACAGACAGAGTGCAATCTTGTTGCCATCCCAACTTATCATTCAAAGACAAATCATATTGATGTTTAGTATCACTTTGTGAGAGACATGGTTAAGACAAGAAGGTGTTGTTGATGAAGGTGGACACTTTGAAGAATGTTGCGGATTTATTGACAAATTTTGTGAGCAATAAGTTCTTCTGGTGTAGATAGACATTGGGCATTGCTGCCCTGAATTGTTGAATATGTAATCTTGCAACCCTATGCAAAGAAAACAACTAATGGGAGAATGTGTTATATTCTTTGCATGACCAACCCCATGCGCTTCGTTGTGCTAGGTGAAGCAAGCAGGTGGCAAAATCCTCTATCCGAGGGGTTGTAGGGGGTGGAGCCCCTAAAATATTTTTTTGGGTGGTTTTTACATCCGAGATTTTAGCAGTTTTCAACACACAGTTTTCAGTTTTGGCGGTCTTGTGGTGCATGGATGGATTTGTGGCTTAGTCCATGGTTTACTAATTTTGGTTAATGAATTAGGGTTGTAATCTAATTCGGGTCAATGGATTAGGGGTTTAGGGGTTTTGGATGTTGCAGGATCATATATATATATATATATATATATATATATATAGAGAGAGAGAGAGAGAGAGAGAGAGAGAGAGAGAGAGAGAGAGAGTATTGTAAACAATGAAATTGAAAAATGATGAATAAAAATTAGAGGTGCGGCTCTAAACAAGTTGTTGGTTTTTTTTATTTGGGTTTCTAGGGTAAATATATTTGTATGTGATTGAAATTTCTTTCTTTTCTATTTTTTGAGAATTCGTGTGTACATTGCATTATTGTAAAATATTTGAAGTCCTAAGTGATTCTACTATATCATTTTTGTTTAATTGGTGCCTTAAAATGACATGACTTTTTGAGTGGAATAAGTCTAGATACTTATTTCATCATGAACCAACTTAATATATTTTAAACCATTTGTATTATTGATCAAAAGTGGAAAAAATCATTGATCTAGAAATGTCGTGATGAGAATGGAGGAAACCATCTT
This sequence comes from Picea engelmannii, assembly GCA_009831015.1. Classification (NCBI taxonomy): domain Eukaryota; kingdom Viridiplantae; phylum Streptophyta; class Pinopsida; order Pinales; family Pinaceae; genus Picea; species Picea engelmannii. The sequence continues at coordinate 47,373 of ML815549.1, forward strand.
GTTTCGTTGTAAGAAACAATTACTACTCTCATTGTACTAGTTTCTCAACTTCTATTGTATCTTATTGTATCTTTGTAGGTGGTTGTTATTCAGCTGCAAAAAGAATGGAGGACTAAAGGTGTAGTTTGGTAGGTTGGGGGAATCTAATAATTGGTTGAAAGATGAAACCTCTCTAATAGGCCTCCATAGGTGAGCTTCATGAGGATTTCCACTCTAGATAGATTATGTTTGATTATTTGATAAACATCAAGGTCTCATGAAAGATTATGATCTTCTTTTTAAGGTGGATGAGGAATAAAATAATTAAGAATTTGTGTGATTAAATATTTATTGGATTGTAATAAATGTGAGATTTTCTTTTTAAACCAGTAAAAATAGGTTTAATATAAAATATTTTATATTTATTATTCTTGAAGATGAAATCTATTTTTTACTTTAATTTAAATTTTCTCTAATTAATTTTAACTTTGTTTTTAATTATTACTTTATATATTTAAAATAATAAATAAAACTTAAAATAAATATTCTCACTTTATTAAAATATCTTTAAATAAAATATTTATATACAAAATAAAAAAAACACATTTTAAATATTATACTCACACATTTTCCAAACATTTATTAGTAACAATTACTCAATAAATCATTCATTACCTTATATTTCAAAATCCATTTGATGAACATAACTTATAAACCATATTGCATTTGATGAACAGAACGCTGAACTCATAAATCAAAAGATATATTATAACAAAAAATAAAAATAACAATCCATTTTCTTAAATCTAACGTAACGTAGCATCGTCATGGTATCAATAAAATCAAACTAGAGACAATTACCACAAATAAGCAACACAGAAGATTTTTATAACACGTAGATGACACCAAATACTCATCCATTTTCAGAATTATCTTGAAAACGGTTACTAGCACCAATATAGCATAATTTTGAAAACGGTTACTACGTAATACTTTTCAGAATCATCTGACAATTACTACTTACAAATTTTCAGAATTATTGGAATTTTTTTTACTCTGGGAAGAAATGTATTGACGTCTGATCATCTCACTACTTGATGATATTCCATACACAATAAATTCTATTGAATTTCCAAAAAAAATGTACTATTTCAAAGCAGGGTATCGAAGTTGCATTAAACTTTGTTTAAATCCTAGCTCCCAAGAGGCAATGTTTAAAATCATACTAGTCCATTCATCCTCGTACACCTCTTCCTGATCATTTTCCTGCTCTTACGTCATTTTCCTGCCATAAGAAACATGATCATTTTCCTGCCCTTACATCATCTTCTTTTGCTATTTTGTTCTCTCCTCCAATGTCAAGCTCATGTTCCAGCTCCATGAATTGCCATTG
>ML815549.1:51200-68197 GCA_009831015.1 Picea engelmannii
TTGAACTCCCTACATAAAGTACACAAGTGAGAAATATGTTGGAGTATGAAAAAGAGAATGAAACTTTAAAGAAAGTAAAATTCTAATGTCTGTCAAGGTTCTTCTAAACTCTCCGCAGCTCTTCCAATCCTTAAAGCATAGCTAAATAGAAAATGGTTTGTCAAAGAAGAAAAATTCAAAAAAGCATATAGGCACAAGGGAGATTATTTTTATCAATGTTTGTGAACCTAAACAGTTTATATGAATTGGATGAAAAATGTGTTAGCCTATGACACCTATACAATCATGAAGTCTTAGTACACCACCTTTGTACATTTCACATTATGGGATATAGTTTTTATTCTAAGTGTGTTCTAGATCCTACTTTGCCTCATCCTCATCTTATCTCTTGATGAGGTGTCAGTGTGAGAGTAATTGAGGTGGTTTCATTTATGTATTATATATTTGTATCATTGGAATTAATACAATATGTGAGATGACTTGAGGCCTTTTTGCCAATTTCTTAACATGGTATTAGCTCTTTTAGTCTTAAGGGCCTGATGTCTCCATGGTAGTTTTCCATGGAAGGTAACAAATTCAAATTCCATGGTAGTGTTCCATGGGAGGCCATTGATGAGCCAATGATGATCCAGGTGGATATTGGTGGCCACCTACCTATTCCAATTGGCTCCTCTTGACAATTTTTAGTTCAACATGTTCTTCTGTAATTCTTTGTAATTGTGGGTTCTACACTTCCAGGGTTGTCTGAAGCCCTACACAGCTTCCAGGTGGAGATTGGTGGCCGCCCACCTAATCCAACTGACTTATTTTGGAAGTTTTCATGTCAGTACATCTTTTTGTACTTCCAAGACCTTTTTGGGGCCCTAAACATTGTTTTTTTGGCTTGCCACAGTCATACTGTAGACTAAGTCAGATTTTGACGGCATAATGTGTAGTTCTCGAAAAGACCTTTCCAACGAGCTATCAGGCGCCTAAAACAAAGGTCATATGCAAAAATTACGACCCTAGGAAGTTGAAGTACCAACTTACCCATCGGGGCCCACATAACTTTTGGCGTTTCATCTCCTAGGGTTAGGTTTTTGGATGTCTAGGGTTTTGGCATTCATGAGTAATGTTAAAAGGGCCTCTCGAGCCTCATTGTAATCATTCTGCTTAGACGAATGCGCGTAGTAGCTACATCTCTTCTCAGAGATAGATACCACCATTCGAGCAAGTTGTTTTGAGTTCTGCAGTTTTACAGTTTCAGCCTATTTTATTTATTCAATAGAAGTTATTTTTCACTGGATATTTGTTGTTGTTCTCCGTATCTGTGTTATTGTATTCAGCCTGTTATTCATTTCGTTCTAGTCATAAATCCAGATCAGTGGTATCAGAGCGGTCTGCTCTTCATTTATTTTTCTTCGTGCATGTCCTCGACAAGATCTAGGTACAAGAAGTTGGGACTCGAACCAGTCGAGCCTTTGCAAGATCGGTTGCACCGAACCTGACAACAACCCATGGGGGACGAGAAGAAAGATGATGTAGTAGGAGATCCTCTTAAAAGGTTGATCGTGGAAGCCCTTTCGTGACAAAGGAACGAAATGATGAATGACTTTGCATAGATCCTTCGGCGGTTGCCCACAGGAAACACATCTTTATCAAGCGGCCATGTAACCCCCTTCAAGGTACAAGTAAATTTTGATATTCCATTATTTAAAGGATTGATATATGCGGATGTTATAGATAAATGTCTGAATCTGCTCAAAGGGTACTTTTCGGTCCACAATTTTTCCGACAGGGAAAGGATTACTTTTGCACTCCTCAAAGTCATCCCCCATGTTAAGGACAGGTGGGATACTTACACTGAACAAAGAGCCATAGAAGAATCTGCAATAATTGAGGTCGTCCCCACATGGGATTCCTTCAAGGATGCCATTAAGGAACAATACTACCTTGTTGGAAGCTATGAGGACCGGTACACAAGATGGACCATGCTGCGTCAGGAAAGGGACCAGATAGTACCGGATTTCACCAATATTTTCCATACCTTGCGCACCAAATTAGGTATCAAAGACTTTGAACGACATCTGGTGCTCAAATACCGCGGTTGTCTGCATAGATACATTCAAACAAAAATGGAGTTTCTAGACATCACATCATTAGGTGCGGCTTATAGATATGTTGTCAATATTGAGCAGAAATTTAAGCAAAAAAGGCGAGAGTTTGGATCTACAAACTCCTCACAGCCGAAGCAGGCCAAAGGCAGCCCCAACCCACAAAACAAGGGACAGAGCAAAGATGGCTACTCTCAAGACAACCAGTCCAAGCCGCAACAGAAGAAGGGTAATGAGAAGTCGAGGAAGGACACGGGAAAGTAGTGTGAATACCATAAAATCTCTTGGAACAACACCGAAGAATGTCGCTCCAAGCAGTCACTAGTGGTCGAGCTGAAATCTTCTGAGTCAGATGCAGATTCTGACTCTAAATCAAATCCAGAAGGAGGCAAGAAGATTATCGATGTCAAACCCAGCGCCACTGTTGCTACCACCAAAGTCCAAGCAAGCGAACTAGAAGAACCAGAGGAAGGGGAACGCCTCTTTCACTCACATATGTGGGTAAAGGGGGCTCCGCTTCATTTCATTGTTGATAGCGACAGTCAGAAGAACCTGATCTCAACAGAGGTCGTCAAGCAATTGGACCTGCTGATGACACTGCACCCGTAACCCTACACCATCAATTGGCTTCGCCAAGGAAGAGATCTTCGTGTCAACCAACAGTGTTGTCTATCCTACGACATCAATCCCTTCAAAGACGAGGTATTGTTTGATATTGCTCCCCTTGAAGTTTGTGATGTTCTTTTAGGATAACCATATTTGTGGAAGCGACATATTGTGTATGAGTCTAGACCCCGCAGTGTTATTATTACTTTGAGTAGACAATTGTATAGGATACTAGAGGTAGTGTTACCTACCGCTATTTCTTTAATCTCTGCTAAGCAATGCAGTAAGGTCATCACAAACCAGGAAGTTCGTCTTCTTTGTGATCTGTGCTCACAGTAAGCATAAGGTTGCCTCCACATCTGTGGCCTCTTCACAAAGTCTCTCTTTGCAGCAGAAGCGAGTGGACGGGATCGTGGAAGAGTACAGAGACATTTTCTCCTCACCCACCAGGGTACCGACACACTGCCAAGTCAAACATTCAATTGATCTAACCCCCGGTGCACCTCTGCCTAATGGACCATTCTATCGTCACTTGTTGATGAATGACGAAATCAAGCGTCAGATCCAAGAGTTTCTTCAAAAGGGGCACATCAAACCCAACTTCTCCCCTTGCGAAAGGCCGATTGTACTGGTGCAGAAGAAAGATGGGCCCTGGTGGCTCTGCATTGATAACATAACATTAAATAAAACCACAATCAGGAACCGGTACCCAATTCCCTAAATTGATGACCTTCTTGACCAACTCAAGGGGGAAAAGTTCTTCAGCAAGATTGACCTAAAGTCTGGCTACCACCAGGCTCCCATCAAATCAACTAATGTATGGAAGACAACTTTGAAATCGAAAGAAGGTCTCTTCAAATGGCTAGTCATGCCCTTTGGCTTAACAAATGCACTGGCCACTTTCATGAGGTTGATGGATGATGTATTGAGAACCTTCATCAACTCTTTTTGTGGTGGTATATCTAGATGACATCCTCATCTTCATCAGAACTTGGGAGAACATGCAGCATATTCAACAGGTTTTGAGCACTATGTGGCAGCACAAGCTATATGCCAACTTGGAAAAATGCTCCTTTGGCATGAACAGGGTCCAAAACTTGGGCTACATTGTTGATGAGCATGAGGTACATGTGGATCCAGCCAAGATCCAAGTCATCCATGATTGCCCAGCCCTAACCACACTAACCGAGCTTTGGAGCTTCTTAGGACTTGTCAACTTCTACCGACGGTTCGTGTTGGGATTCTCCCATATTGCATGGGCCCTCAGCCAAGTGACCAAGGGCGATGGCAGGGAAAATTTCGCATGGGGGAAGGCACAACAACGATCATTTGATGATCTGAAGCATCGCTTGTGCTTAGCTCCAGTACTCTCCTTACCCGACCAAACTAACCGAGCTTCGGAGCTTCTTGAGGCTTGCCAACTTCTACCGACGGTTCGTGTTGGGATTCTCCCATATTGCATGGGCCCTCAGCCAAGTCACCAAGGGCGGTAGTAGGGCAAAATTCGCATGGGGGAAGGCACAACAACGAGCATTTGATGATCCGAAGCATCGCTTGTGCTCAGCTCCAGTACTTTCCTTACCCGATCTGCAACAACCGTTCGAGATTGAGACTGATGCATCCGACTATGCGGTAGGTGTAGTTCTCACTTAGCACGGTCATCCAGTAGAATACCATAGTGAGACACTCTTAGATACCGTCCGAAAATTCCCCACCTATGACAAGGAAATGTATTCCATTGTGCAAGCCTTCCGTCATTGGAAACATTACATTCTGAGAAAGGAGACAATCATCCACACTGATCACAAGCCTTTGTAGTTCATACAGACACAAGGAAAGTTGTAGAACGAGTGCCATCAAAAGTGGTCCACATACTTGCAGTAGTTCCATCTCAACATCAAGTATAAGACAGGGAGCACAAATCGTGTCACTGACTGCCTCAGTCGACCTCCCGTGGCTGTACTCACCACCATGCTCCATTCCTATGGGCATAAGGCATTTGAGTGTCCCCAACTTTATCAGCGAGATCCTGACTTCGCCACCACCTATCATCTCTTGGGTACAGGTGCGAATGTCACCGATTTTCACATTCATGATGGACTGTTATGCCATCTGGGCCATCTCTATGTTCCTGCAAGCGAGCATGCAAAGTTTATCTGGGAGGCTCACTACAATCAGATGGCAAGACATTTTTGTGTGGAGAAAACTGTGGTCGTTCTACAAAAACATTTTTATTGGCCAAAACTTCGACAGGACGTCAGCAAGTATATCAGATCTTGCACTACCTGTGCCATTGCCAAGCCATCCATCGAGAAGCAAGGCTTATACACCTCTCTTCCTACTCCCGAGAGGCCTTGGGAATCCATCTCGATGGATTACATGTCTGGTCTTCCATCCACCAAGCAAGGCAATGATTGTGTTTTTGTGGTGGTTGATCGGTTTTCGAAGATGGCCATTCTCATAGCCTGCAAGAAGAGAATCACAACGACATATATTGCCAAGCTCTTCTTCGAACGAGTGTGGGTCCATTTTGGGATACCACATACCATCATCTCTGATCGGAACAGCAGGTTCCTTAGCACATTTTGGTCGAGTCTCTGGTTACTATTGCACACCAAGCTCACTAAATCCATTGCCTTCCATCCTCAAACCGATAGTCAAACAAAGGTCATCAATCGGATGATTGTGCACATCTTGCGCATATATAACTCTAAGCATCCGCGTATATGGGATGAGAGTCTTCCCTATGTTCAACACAGCTACAACAGGGCTCTCCATACCTCCACCAGCCATAGCCCCTTTTAGGTGGGGTTGGGATTCCAACCCTTGGGTCCCATTGATGTTGCACCACCCTTTGCAACCACAGAGACAAATTTTTTCCATGTTCAATCTGAGGCCGAAAAAGCCACCAGATTCATTGAGCGGATTCATCTCATCCGCCAACAGGTCCATGAGATTTTGCGGAAATCCAATGCTAAGTACAAGCAGCGTCATGATCAACACCGGGTACCGCACAAGTTTCAGGTGGGAGACAAGGTCTGGTTACATTTGCAGAAAGAACGCCTTACAGGGCCCCATTGGAAGCTTCGTCCACTTCGCTATGGGCCCTACACTATCACCAAGGTTGTGGGTGACAATGCTTTTGAGCTCAACACTCCCCCATTCCTTGGCTTGCACCCAGTGTTCAATGTGGACCTCCTCCAGCCATATTTTCCACCATTATTGGCCACCTCAGAGATCGCAGAACAGTTGACACCAATAGAGCTCAACCTTGACTGCATGGAATAGACATCCATTGATTAGATAGTGGACACACAAGTCAAGGGCACTCGCCAGCAGAGGATCCATCTTTATCTGGTTGTCAAGGCAGGGTGGCTCCTGCACCAAAGCAAGTGGCTCACTCGGAGCCAAATTCAGTAGAAATTTCCTCACATGATGGGGGCACTCAAAGCAATGGAGACCATTGCTTCCTAAGGGGGGATAACTGATCCAGGTGGATATTGGTGGCCACCCACCTATTCTAGTTGGCTCCTCTTGACAGTTTTTAGTTCAACACATTATTCTGTAATTCTTTGTAATTGTGGTTTCTACACTTTCGGGGTTGTCTGAAGCCCTACACAGCTTCCAGGTGAAGATTGGCGGCTGCCCACCTAAACCAATTGGCTTATTTGGGAAGTTTTCATGTCAGTACATCTTTTTGTACTTCCAGGGCCGTTTTGGGACCCTAAACAATGATTTTTTCGCTTGCCACAGTCAAATTGTAAACGAAGTCAGAGTTTGACGGCATAATGTGTAGTTCTCGAAAAGACCTTTCCAATGGGCTATCACGCACCTAAAACGAAGGTCGTATGAAACAGTTACGATACCGGGAAGTTGAGGTACCAACTTACCCATTAGGGCCCACATAACTTTTGGCGTTTCATCTCCTAGGGTTTTGTTTTTGGATGTCTAGGGTTTTGGCATTCATGAGCAATGTTAAAAAGGCCTCTCGAGCCTCATTGTAATCATTTTCCTCAGATGGATGCACGTAGCAACCACATCTCTTCTCAGAGATAGCTACCACCATTCGAGCAAGTTGTTTTCAATTCTGCAATTTTACAGTTTTAGACTATTTTATTTATTCAATAGAAGTTATTGTTCATTGGATCTTTGTTGTTGTTCTCCGTATCTATTGTATTCAGTTTGTTATTCATTTCGTTCCGCTCATAAATCCGGATCAAATGAAGAAGATCGACAATGAAGAACAAAGAACCAACACTGGAATACACACAATTCAAGGATAATACATCACTGAAGGGGAAATTTATTGATTTTGGAGTGCCTGCTGGTAAAATTTAGATTTCCCTTTCAATATTTATCCATTTTTAATGATATTTCAGTTGTGTTGGAAATTAGATTTAAAGACACAGTAGGGTATTTTTGTATTTCCAAGATTCATCTTTGTTTTAAAGATATTCATTGTAATAAACATAAACATCAATATAAATATAAATAAATGAATAAATAATTGAAAAGACACAACACAATCAAAAGTCATGTCTTAACAAAATGACATGATTCTTAGTAAAAAGGAACATGCCTAGGTATTTATACAAGGCTCTCATTGTATTCATATTCTATCATTTCATATATTTTATTCTATATATTAATTGATCCAGGTGGATTTCTTTATATTCTTCCAAATATTTTGGGTATTCTGTGTATGAATCAACTTGGTTTGCCACATTTGGTGATCTTTCAAGATAACCAAAAGTCAGTGCAAAAGATGCAAAAAGAATTTGACAAAGTTATCGCAGATAAAAACGAAGAAATTTCTCGCCTTAAGAATCAAAGTCAAAACTTGATTGCACAAATTAAAAAGTGAGAAAAAATCGCTAGAAAACAAGTTAGAACAACTTATCTAGAAGGAAGCATCAAAGTCCTCAGATGTTAGAATCCAATTTGTGGAGAAAGGAACAAATACAAATCCAATCCACATCACAACTCAAGAAGGTGCAAATTTAGTTCAAGTAAAGACATCTTCAGATGTTGGACTACAAACGAATGGAATTCCAAGTGTACTTACTATTAGAAATTCAATGATCAACAAAACAACACTAGTGCATGAAGAAGATATAATACCAAAAGTAAATCGAGAAAATACTACAAGTACAATAAGGGAAGTCATGCTACAAAGACACATTATCAACATCTTAATCACAAGAGCTAGTTTCTTAACCAGTCAATGTATCAACATCACTTAGAATGGAAACAATTGACTATCATCCGAAGAATATTGATGTCAATACACTTGAATCTCATAATAAAAATTCAACTTGGGAATCCTATAAACACAATATTCCACAAAGGATCAAATTTGAATAGTCAGATCCTTTTACAATTCAACAATTATGTTTAGCAATTAGAGGTTCATACCATCTCGTATCATCAACAATGACAGCATCAAGAACAGTGAATCATGTGAAGACATTACAAGCTAGATCAAAGATGTAAAGTCTTTCCATAAATATGTTTTGAGCACAAAGCATTTCTAAAGGGGGAGGTAATGTGATCAACATAAATATAAATATAAATAAATGAATAAATAATTGAAAAGACCCAACATAATGAAAAGTCATGTCTTAAAAGAAGGACATGATTCTTAGTGAAAAGGCACATGCCTAGTTATTTATACCGGACCCTCATTCTATTCATTCATATTCTATCATCTCATATATTTTATTCTATATATTAATTGATCTAGATGTATTTCTTTATATTCTTCCAAATATTTTGGGTATTCCTTGTATGAACTAGCTTGGTTTGCCACATTCATCCCGTATGAATCAGATTTTGTGCAATCATGGGGTATCTAACCATTAAAATGTAGATTACGGCCACTATACAAACCAAATTAAGCATATACTATAGAATTGGAAAGGTCTTTCATGTTGAAATAATGTAACTGCAAAGAGTATTCTCATTATTATTGTTATTTTATTCATAGGATTAATCCCCATTGTGGATTAATCATGTCAGTAATTGTACTAGGACCAAATCCCCTTTTGCGGATTGGTCAACAGACAATTGTAATAGGCAGAATAGGAAGTTGGCCCCATCAGTTATTATTGAGACCCAGAAATATAATAAAGGTAGATTTACCCACCCAGAGTGAGAAGTCGGCCCTGCCAGTGAAGACCCTTCACAGGTGCCAGTCTTGTATATATAGAAAGGCTAGTGCCTCACTTTATCACACAACACACTTGCTCATTCTTAAGAGGCAAGCTGCAACTTACCAGTTGGAGAGAGGGAGAAGAGTGGTGCATCTTTTGGAAAGGACTATCTGTATTGGTTTGAGTTATCTCTTGAGTATTGGCAATTTATGATAAGGAAGTTTTTGCTGGGTTTTCTTCCCCTAGAGGGTTTCCCAGGATAAATGTTGTCTCTTGTGAAAGTGTATTTCTCAGTGATCTTGTTCTTATGTTGCTCTTATCTATTGAAATGCAAAGAACTATAATAATGGCATAAACATTAACATGGTATTAGAGCCAACCTGAAGGAAGCATATTTCGCAAGAGAAAAACGTCACTATTGCAGTACCTACAAATTAGGGTTTTTCAAAAGTGAAGCTTTTCAAATCCAAAACTACCTAGAAAGTTGCGTCCTCCCCCAAGGATCATTTTGGCACTTAGAGCGCACCTTTTCAGTGGCTGGATCTCCCGGAAACTGAAACCCTAGTTTCACAAAAGTACCAGAAGTACCAGAAGCACCAGTCCAGAAATCCGCAGATCAGATTTGAAGGGGTAAAAATTGGATTTTCTCAGATCCAAGTACACCAGGCTACTCGCCTCAGCCAAGCGCAACTCCTGGTAAGGTCAAAATTTGATTTTAAGCATTTTCATTTTTGGTCATTTTTTCATAGCCTCAAGTACAAGATGTCTGCAAGCACAAAGATTGTTGAGAAACTAGAAGGCATAAACAACTTTCGTGCTTGGAAGTATAGGATCGGTTTGATCCTTGCAGAGAATGACCTAGCAAAATTCATCAAAGAAGAAGTGTAGGAACCTGAAGATGCCATAGAGAAAGTGAAGCATTAGAAGGACTCAACCAGGGCTCAAAGAATCATTGCAGATTCAATCAAATACCACCTGATCCCGTATGTATCGTCCAAGAAAACTCCGAAGGAGATGTTTGACTCTCTAAGCAAACTATATGAAGGAAAGAACATCAACCCAAAGATGAATCTAAGATCTCAATTGAAGAATACCAAGATGCAGAAAGGAGAAATGATTCAAGAATATTTCTCCCGAATCTCAGAAATTAAAGAACAGTTAAAAGCGATTGGAGAAACCATAGATGAAGACGAATTCGTAATGACGACCCTAAATGGTCTCACAAGACCTTGGGATGCTTTCATCCAGACGATATGTGCCAGAAAGGAGAAACTACAGTTTGAGAGCCTATGGGAAGAATGCATCCAAGAAGAGACAAGGGTAGCCAGCCGTGAAGCATTACTAGCAAGGGATGATGATCAAGCCCTAGCTACTCATACAAAAGGAGGAAGGAAGAAACCCTACTTCAAAAGGGAAACTCATAGAGAGCCTCAACCATCAAAAAAATTCAACAACCAAGAATCTCTTCCAAGAAATTTTCAGAAGAAAGGACAACGCAAGGGACGAGATCTCTCATCCATACAATGCTATCGTTGTGATAAGATGGGACACAAGGCAAATTCTTGTCCAGTCAGAAGAGAAGAATACAAGAGGAAGCACAAAAGGCAACATGCCCACATAGTTGAAGATGAAGAACCACCTATGAACATGATTAAGGACCATGTCTTGATCTCGGCCCTCTCAGGATCTGTATCACCTGAAGGGGACACATGGCTCATTGATAGCGATGCCTCTAAACACATGACGTGTAAGAAAAATACTCTCTCTTGTATTTCAAAAAAGAAGTTTTCTCAGAAAGTGACTCTTGGAGATGATTATCAATATCCCATCAGGGGAGTGGGAGAATCAAACTACAAGCTAGATTCAGAAAACTCAATAACAATGAAGGATGTAGTCTATGTACCGGGCTTGAAGAAGAACTTACTCTCCATATCAGCTTTAGACAAGAAAGGCTATAGAGTTGCCTTCATAGATGGAGAAGTTCTTATGTGGGCTAAGGAAGAAACCTTCAATGAAGCAATCGTCATTGGAAATGAAGAAAATGGCTTATATAAGCTGAAGGGTCACCCAGAAACTGCCATGACCCATGCCATCGAAAACTCATGCGAACTTTGGCATAGAAGATTAGCCCACATCAACTACAAGGCGCTACCATACATATGCAAAGCTGTCACAAGTTTACCAAAACTCAAGGTCGATCAAGAAGGCATATGCAACGGATGTGCGCAAGGGAAGAATATCAAGAACCCTTTTCCAAAAAGGAATAGCAAAGAAGAAGGAGTATTGGAACTCATTCATTCAAACGTGTGTGGCCCAATGCCATCATTCTCCATTAGCGGGTATGTATACTATGTATCATTTATTGATGACTATTCTCGCAAGACCTGGATATATTTCTTGAAATCTAAAGATGATGTATTCAGTAAATTCAAGGAATTCAAAGCCTTGATAGAGAATCTTTCTAAAAGAAAGATTAAGATACTCAGGTCAGATAATGGAGGAGGGCAGTGGAAGTATCTCAGATTGCTAGGTGGGCAGAGCTGAGAATTCGAGACTACCTGAAAGTCTCATGGACTCGGAGGTGAGTTCAATTCAACAAGGGTTGCTGATGAAGATGGAATTAGTTGATTCCATGGTCTGCCAGGAGGGCAGCAGAGACATCCCATATTGCCAGGTGGGCAGGGATGAGCAGGCGAATTTTGATCAGCCCGAGGAGCTGACCGAGCAAATGAGACTGTTTGAGGGTCTCATAAATTCAGAGGTGAGTTTGGATCAGCATGTGCAGCTGACCGAGGAGGAAGATCGGGATAATATTCTGATGATTGGAGGGATCGAAGTATTCCTGCCACTTGACCAAGAGGAGGAAGAAGTTTGTGTTGCAGATGGTGCAGCAACAGTAGCAGAACAATCAGCTGTGACTGTCAGGAAAGAAGAAGAATTGGAGCAGACTTTGGAAGCTGCCCAAGCAGAAGCAGAAGCAGACGAAGAGGAGAGTGAGCATTCTGAGGAACGGCTCAATGACTTCAGCGAAGAAAAGAAAGAAGTTGCAGCACTGAAGCTAGCAGCAAAGGAAGCCAAAGAGCGAGCAGGCAGAGTTATCACTCCATGGGAGATGGAGTTGGAGATGCTGGAGGATTGGCTGAACGATCCAGGACCAGCAAGAGCACTGACAGAAGTTGAGTTGTTAGAGAAGGTGACTGAACAAAAAGCCAGTCAGGAGGAGACTGCAGAGCTGAAGTCTGCAGCAGAGTGGCAACTTGAGGCCACAGATGAAGATGAAAAGGATGGCATGGGAGATCCTGAGAATCTGCCCATGTGCCAAAAAATTTTGCAGCTGAGGAGACTGCATGAACAGGACCAGCCACTGGAACAGCTGGATAAAGTGATAGAAGAGATCAGAAGGCTGATGTTGAGGTCAGCAGAGATTGCCAGCGAGGAGAGGCTGAGCAGAAGAGAAGCAGCAGCAGCAGTAGCGCAGAAGCAACAGCAGCAGCAGAATGGAGCAGATGGGAAGCTCCAGATGTTTGTTTGGGATCCAGGAGGATTTCCAACAGCTGAAAGGGGAAGCTCATGAACATGAGCTCATGATTTTGCAGCTGAGGAGTTTGATGCAGGAGCATCTCTCCACGTCAGCCAGCCAGCCACGCCAGCGAATTCAAATCGCACGCTAAGAGAGAGGCGCAACCTCATTTAAATCCGAATTCAATGTAACTTTAATGTCTAAGCTGGTGAGCTGTAGAGTCGTGCCTTTGTGCAGGCGTAGATTAGATCGGCCATTAATGTGTGTAATGGCTGAGATCTAGATCCAATTCTGGACTAGACAACCCATTCAATGTAATTGAATAGGGTAGGTAGGATTGGAGGGAAGCGCTCGAAGAGCCCCCTCAGGAAAATGAGATTTTCATATCTCATTTTGTAAGTAGTAGAAGTCGAAGAAGTTGAGGTAGGAGAGAATCTACGAGTAGAGAGCAGAAGAGAAGAGTCGAGACGTTGTTATAGGCCGTGCTCAGGAACACCTTGTAAATACAGGCATTTGCCATATTTAATACAAAGAGCAGTTTTTCCTGCATGACTCTGTGTTGAATGGATGTCTGTGAGTGTTCTATTTTATGATATGAATGTATGCTATAGATGTATGTTAGGCATTTGCAAGGAGTCTGTTTGATTTCAGGTGAAGGTTTTTGAGGCTTCATACCAGGAGGGTGTGACAGAACGTTGCGGGTTCTGATAGCCGTGCACAGAGGTTGCACTTCTGAACACTGTGGGTTCAAACAGAGACGTGCTGTGGCACAGACGCTGGAGTCAACAACTCAGGAGGAAGACCTCAAGGTTGTTGAATACCTTCGATGCAAGGCTGTGTGGGAGAAGACACAGTTGCAGACAGAAGCTCTAAGGAGTTCTGTAGAGCTCTGCCAAGTGGGCATTGAGCACAGGCACAGGGTGCTAAAGAAGAACTCTGCTGTGAGTTCAGACAGAAAGAAGGAATAAAATCACTGAGGATTCTGAGAGCTCTGCCAGGTGGGCATTGAACGAGTGAAAGGAGAGGATACTCTGCCAGGTGGGCATTGAGTAAGTGTACAGACAGGCACAGAAGAGGAGAGAATTCTTTGAGTTCTGTATTTTGAAGGAAGAGTCCACTGAGGGATCTTCACAGGGTTGTTGAACACCCTGAATGACTCAGCAATCAGGTTGCTTGAGTAGAGATACTGCCAGGAGGGCATTATATTCTCCATTTGTGGGAGGAGAAGAAAGAAAGACAAAATCTCTCAGGGGTCTGAGTGTTTGAGAAGCTCAGGAGGGACAGTGCTTTCACGCACAGAGTCGGCTGCAAGAAGTGCAGAGGCTGAAGAACTCTTTGGAGAGTTCGAAGTTCCCAAACCTCAGGAGGAACAGTGTTTCTATGCACGTAGCGGAACTCAGAGTCGTGGAGTTCGCAGAGGAGAAAGAAGACAAAGGTTGAGGCCTTTGAGAACTGGAGATTCTTCCAAGCATAGGAAGAAGGTACGCAAGCTCAGGAGGGAGAACAGCAGCCGCCGGATCGGCAGGAGAAGAAACCTGGACCGTTGAAGATTCCACGTCCAGAAAGCATCAAAGGGAGCACACGGGAAGAAACGATCTGCACCGTCAAATCTGGGAGAAAAATCCCGTCAGCCGTCAGATTTGGCGAGAAGCAAGGAGGTTACGACTGGGTTTCCAAGGTGCAAGCCCAGGAAATTGGGGGACCATTGGATGTTCCCATAGATACCCGTCAGCCGTTGGATCGGGCGAAGGCGCGTAGAGTTTAGCCTCTGGAGGAGCGTCGAGGAGAACGGATCTGGGTCGTCAGATCTTGAGCAGATACCCGTCAGCCGTCAGATCAGACAGGAGCTGCACGAGGTTTACCATCGGGACTTCAGCCATCGGCATATCGGGAGTCACGAGGACAAGAAAGTCGAGACACTTCAAGTCTCGAAACGTCGGGAAGATCTGGACCGTCCGTTAGCGGACACACGTGGCGGAGATCGAGCAACCGTCGGTATATTGGCTATCAGGAAATCGGAGTTCCTAAGGTCGAAAAAGTTGGGACATCACAAGTCTCGAAATCCCGGAGAAATCGATACCGTCCATCAGGGGAGGACGCGTGGGAGCAATCGGAGCCATCGGGAAAAGTCCCGACAAGGAAGTCGTCTATCAGTGTTTGGGTCATCGGGATATCGGGGATCCTGGTGACAAGGTGTTTGGGCATTTCGGAATCGCGAAGTCCGAAACCCCGACAAGGGGAAAGCGCCATTGAGGGAGCCAGCTGTCAGCATATCAGAGAAGAGGAAAGTGCCATCGTGAGGGGCCAGTTGTCAGCATAGCGGAGAGTCGGGATTCGAGGAATCGACAGTCCCGTTGGCAAATGTTTTTCAGCATTTGAAACCCCGAAACCCCGACGAGGGATAAGACTAAGGTCACGGGGATAATGGTCTTATGGGCCAGAGTCTAGCCAAGGGGGCTAACACGTGAAGAGCGCGTCGGGATTCGAGGAATCGCGAGTCCTGAGGACATATGCATTTTGGCATTGAAAAGTCCGAAACCCCGATGAGGAGGCATGGTTGCGGTCATATAGAGGGAGGTCGTATGGACCCAAAGACTAGCCCAGGGGACTAGCGGAAGTTGGAGCGCGTCGGGAATCGGAGGATCGCAGATCCAAAGGGCAATTGCATTTTGGCATTGGAAAGCCCAAAACCTCGACGAAAAGGATATATGGTTGTGGTCATATAAGAGGCTAGTCATATGGACTAGAGGGCATAGCCAGGAGGGGCTAAGGCCGAGCAGAGAGCTCATCGGAGATTGGGGATTCGAGAGTGCAAGAACTCTTGATAGCGGAAAGGATGAAACCCCGAAATTAAGATCGGGAAAAGTCACAGGTGCGTGTAGAGGCCGTGACAGGGTGAAGAAAGGACCTATGGACCGGGTTTTTCACAGGGATTCCATTGGGAGTCCAAAGGAGCCGCTTCAGCTCAAAGGTGAACTTTGAACGATCCTTAAGACTGGGAGGTCAGGCGCAGAGACCTTGCGGGGTATGTAGGAGCATCGTTTCGCGCCATCAAGTGGTATCAGAGAAGGAAATTCATCTGTATATTTCAGGTGAAAGAAGACAGAGTTGTTGAGGACTCTGTAAGGATTTGTTTGCAGGTAGGCAGCAATCGAGAAGGCAGTCAGGGAGACTGTAGGATGAAGCTGGTAGAACTCTTAGTGCGGAGTGATAGCAGCAGGTTTGCTAGGAAAGCAGACAGAGACAGCAACATGGCTACTGAAGGCCGTAGGTATGCTGGAAAGAAAAACTCGGAGCTATGGAGAAAAAGAGGTATGGATAGAGAGCTCACTGATTTAATGAAAGAAATAGACAAGCTCGAACTGCGGATGCGACAGGATAAGAAGATGGTTCAGGTATGTCAACCAGAGACTAGGAGAGGTCTCGATGATTTTTAAAATGAATTAGGATCAGCTGAGGATCTCAAGGACTGCCAGGAGGGCAAAGAAGAAATTCTAGTTTGCCAGGTGGGCAAAGAAATGAGATCGCTGCGGGGTCTCACGGACTGTCAGGAGGACAGCCAGGGAATTTCACATTGCCAGCTGGGCAATGATATGAGGTCGCTGCGGGATCTCGAAGACTGCCAAGAGGGCAGCGGAAGCATCTCAGATTGCCAGGTGGGCAGAGATGAAAATTCGAGACTATCTGAAAGTCTCATGGACTCGGAGGTGAGTTCAATTCAGCAAGGGTTGTTGATGAAGATGGAATTAGTTGATTCCATGGTCTGCCAGGAGGGCAGCAGAGACATCCCATATTGCCAGGTGGGCAGGGATGAGTAGGTGAATTTTGATCAGCCCGAGGAGCTGACCGAGCAGATGAAACTGTCTGAGGGTCTCATAAATTCAGAGGTGAGTTTGGATCAGCATGTACAGCTGACCGAGGAGGAAGATCAGGATAATGCTCTGATGATTGGAGGGATCAAAGTATTCATGCCACTTGCCCAAGAGGACGCAAAAGTTTGTGTTGCAGATGGTGCAGCAACAGTAGCAGAACAGTCAACTGTGACTGTCAGGAAAGAAGAAGAATTGGAGCAGACTTTGGAAGCTGCCCAAGCAGAAGCAGAAGCAGACGAAGAGGAGAGTGAGCATTCTAAGGAACGACTCAATGACTTCAGCGAAGAAAAGAAAGAAGCTGCAGCACTGAAGCTAGCAGCAAAGGAAGCCGAAGAGCAAGCAGGTAGAGTTATCACTCCATGGGAGATGGAGTTGGAGATGCTGGAGGATTGGCTGAACGATCCAAGACCAGCAAGAGCACTGACAGAAGTTGAGCTGTCAGAGAAGGTGACTGAACAAAAAGCCAGTCAGGAGGAGACTGCAGAGCTGAAGTCTGCAGCAGAGTGGCAACTTGAGGCCACAGATGAAGATGAAAAGGATGGCATGGGAGATCCTGAGAATCTACCCATGTGCCAAAAATTTTTGCAGCTGAGGAGACTCCATCTACCAAAGCCCATGAATACCAAAGCCCATCTACCAAAGCCCATGAATACCAACTTGCTAAGCTACCCCATCAATTACCCCAACAGTGGTCAAGTGGATTAGTGTAAGATCCAAGCAGTCATCCGAAATGAAAAGGACCTAATGCATACAT
>ML815549.1:77111-116728 GCA_009831015.1 Picea engelmannii
TAGAAATGTTCTCTTCACATCCATCTGTTCTACTTCAAAATCAAGAGCAATAACAACAAATAAAATAAATCAAATAGAAGTTAACTTGGCAATAGGAGAAAATTTTTCACCAAACTCAATTCCCTCTACCTAGGATTAACCTTTTGCTACTAGCCGAGTTTTGTATTTCTCCATTTTGCCTTTTGCATCCATCTTCTTCTTAAATACTCATTTGCTTCCAATAGGATTTTTTTCCACCAACAACTCCACTAGATCCTAAGCCTCATTTTTTCCAAGGCTGCCATTTCTTCAACCATGGTATTTTTTCAGAGTTTGCCATCCTTTGAATCCACTACCTCCCTAATAGTTCTAGAATCATCATCAGTAATAAACAAAGCAAAATTAGAACGAAAATCAAATGGAGTATACCTTTCTGGTTGTCTTCTTTCCTAAATCGATCTTCTCAATACCGAAGTATGAGTTTCTTCTTCTTCTTATTTATATTCTTCTATAGAGTCTGATTCATTATCCATCAATTCAAACTCCATTTCCTCTAAATTTTCCTCCCTGGATGGGACTCCATGTTTGAAAACATCTTTGAATTTTCTAAATACCACATTTCGACTATACACTGCCTTTTTAGTTTCTGGGTTCCAAAGTTTATAATCTTTCAAACCATCTTTATAGCTAATAAATATATGCTTTTCATTTTTTTATCTAGCTTACTTCTATTTTCTTTTGAAACATGTACATAGGCGTCACAGGGAAATACCCTAAGATGTGTAAGAGATTGTGTCTTCCCAGTCCATACCTCGCATGGAGTCTTGTCATCTAGTGTTGATGAGAGTGATTGATTGACCAAGTAACATGCAGTACCCATTGCCTCTGCCCAAAATTCTTGTCCTAACCCGACACCACTGAGCATGCTCCTTGCTTTTTTCCCATCAATTTCATTTTCATCCTTTCTAGAAATCCATTCTATTGAGGTGTGTATGGAGTAGTCTTCTACCTTTCTATACCAAACTTTTTATAGAATTCTTTGAATTTATTTCCGCAGAATTATCCACCATTATATGTCCTCGACACCTTAATTATCTTCTTTGTATAATTCTCCACAATAGTCTTAAACTCTTTAAATTTGTCAA
The DNA here is from genome assembly GCA_009831015.1 of Picea engelmannii. NCBI lineage: Eukaryota > Viridiplantae > Streptophyta > Pinopsida > Pinales > Pinaceae > Picea > Picea engelmannii. The sequence goes on from ML815549.1 coordinate 78,236, forward strand.
AGACTTTAGATTTCTTCATGAGGAAATAAATCCATGTATTCATCAAGAAGTCATCTATAAATGAGACATAGTACACATATTTATTCAGTGTTGTACTTGAAACATGTCCAAACATATCATTATGCACCACCTCTAATATTCCCTCTGCCCTCGAAGCTCTGGAGGAGAATATTACACAATTTTGCTTCCCATATAAGCAATGTTCACAGAAATCAAAATCCAAAGAATAATTGGACATACTTTCAACCATACCTTTACCATGTAGTACTTGAAGGCCCTTCTCTCCGATATGCCCCGGTGTTTGATGCCACAACATAGTTGATCCAGTTGGCTATTGGTGGCCACCCACCTATTTCAACTAGCTCCTCTTGTTCGTTTTTAGTTCAACACATTCTTTTGTACTTCTTTGTAATTGTGGGTTCTACACTTTTGGGGCTGTCTGAATCCGTACACATCTTCCAGGTGGATATTAGTGGCCTCTCACCTAATCCAATTGGCTTATTTTGTATGTTTTCATGTCAGCACATCTTGTTGTACTTCCAGGGCCGTTTTAGAGGCCTAAACAGTGTTTTTTTGGCTCACCACAATCAAACTATAAACGGAGTCAAAGTAGGGCAGCGAAATGTGTAGTTATCTGAAAGACCTTTCCAACGGGCTATCACGTGCCTAAATTGGAGGTCGTATGCAAAAGTTATGACCCTAGGAAGTTGAGGTACCAACTTACCATAGGGACCCACATGACTTTTAACGTTTCACCTCCTAGGGTTAGGTTTTTGGATGTCTAGGGTTTTGGAATTCATGAGTAATATCAAAAAGATCTCTAGAGCCTCATTGTAATTCATTCTGCTCAGACGGATGTGTGTAGCAACGACATCTCTTCTCATAGATAGCTACCACCATTCAAGCAAGTGTTTCAGTTCTACAGTTTTACAATTTCAACCTATTTCATTATTCAATAGAAGATATTGTTCACTGGATATCTGTGTTATTCTTCATATCTTTGTGTTTATTGTATTTAATCTGTTCTGCTCCTAAATCCAGATCAGTGGTATCAAAGCAGTTCGTTCTTCATTTATTTTTCTTCGTGCATGTCCCTGACAAGATCTCGATACAAGAAGTTAGGACTCGAACCAATCGAGCCATTGCAAGATCGACCGCACCAAGCCCGACAACAACCCATGGGGGACGAAAATAAAGATGATGGAGCAGGATATCCTATTAAAATGTTGCTCGAGAAATCCCTCACGCAACAAAGGAACGAAATGATGGACAACTTCGCACAGATCCTTCAACGACTTCCCACAGGAGAAGCATCTTCATCAAGCATCCATGCAACCCCCTTCAAGGTATAGGTAAATTTTGATATTCCATTATTTGAAGGACTGATAGATGTGGATGTTGTATATAAATGGTTGAATTTGCTCGAAAAGTATTTTTCGGTCCATAATTTTTTCGATAGGGAAAACATCACTTTTGCACTCCTCAAGTTTGTTCCCCATGTTAAATACTGGTGGGATACTTACTCTGAGCAAAGGGTCGTAGATGAATCTGCAATGTTTGTGGTTGCTCCTACATGGGATTCCTTCCGGGATGCCATTAAATAACAGTACTACCATGTTGGAAGATACGAGGACCACTACACTAGATGGACCACCCTACGTCAAGAAAGGAACCAGAGAGTACCAAATTTCACCAATATTTTCCATACCCTGCTAACCAAATTGGGTATCAAAGACTCTGAGTGTCATCTGGTACTCAAATACCGCGGCTATTTGCATAGATACATTCAAACAGAAATGGAGTTTTTGGACATTGCCTGATTGGGCACAACTTATAGATACGTGGTCAAGATCAAGCAGAAATTTAAGAAAAAAATGTGAGATTTTGGATCTGCAAACCCCTCACAGTCAAAGCAGGGAAAAGGCGGCCCCAACCGACACAACAAGGGACCAAGTCGAGATGGTCCCCCTCAGGACAACCAATCCAAGCCGCAACACGAGAAGGGCAATGAGAAGACGAAGAAGGACACGGGAAAATGGTGTGAGTAACATAAAACCCTTGGCACAATACTGAAGAATGTCGCTCCAAGCAGTCACTCATGGTCGAACTGAAGGCTTCCGAGTCATATGTCGATTCTGATTCTGAATCAAATCATGAAGGAGGGAAGAAGATTATCGATGTTGAACCCAGTGCCACTGTCGCTACCACCAAAGTTTGGCCAAGTGAACCAGAAGAACCAGAGGAAGGGGAACACCTCTTTCACTCGCAAATGTGGGTAAAGGGGGCTCTACCTCATTGTAATTCATTCTGCTCAGACAGATGCACGTAGCAGCCACATCTCTTCTCATAGATAGCTACCACCATTTGAGCAAGTGTTTCAGTTCTACAGTTTTACAATTTCAACCTATTTCATTATTCAATAGAAGATATTGTTCACTGGATATCTGTGTTATTCTTCATAACTTTGTGTTTATTGTATTCAGTCTGTTCCACTCCTAAATCCGGATCAGTGGTATCAAAGCAGTTTGTTCTTCATTTATTTTTCGTCGTGCATGTCCCCGACAAGATCTGGATACAAGAAGTTAGGACTCGAACCAATCGAGCCATTGCAAGATCGACCGCACCAAGCCCGACAACAACCCATGGGGGACGGAAATAAAGATGATGGAGCAGGAGATTTTATTAAAATGTTGCTCGAGAAATCCCTCACGCAACAAAGGAACGAAATGATGGACAACTTCGCACAGATCCTTCGACGACTTACCATAGGAGAAGCATCTTCATCAAGCAGCCATGCAACCCCCTTCAAGGTACAGGTAAATTTTGATATTCCATTATTTGAAGCACTGATAGATGTGGATGTTGTATTTAAATGGTTGAATCTGCTCGAAGAGTATTTTTCGGTCCACAATTTTTTTGATAGGGAAAATATCACTTTTGCACTCCTCAAGGTTGTTCCCCATGTTAAAGACTGGTGGGATACTTACTCCGAGCAAAGGGTTGTAGAGGAATCTACAATGTTTGTGGTTGCCCCTACATGGGATTCCTTTTGGGATGCCATTAAATAACAGTACTACCATATTGGAAGATACGAGGACCACTACACTAGATGGACCACCCTACGTCAAGAAGGGACCAGAGAGTACCAAATTTCACCAATATTTTCCATACCCTGCGCACCAAATTGGGTATCAAAGACTCTGAGTGTCATCTGGTGCTCAAATACCGTGGCTATTTGCATAGATACATTCAAACAGAAATGGAGTTTCTGGACATTGCCTGATTGGGCACAACTTATAGAGACGTGGTCAAGATCGAGCAAAAATTTAAGAAGAAAATGCGAGACTTTGGATTTGCAAACCCCTCACAGTCAAAGCAAGGAAAAGGCGGCCCCAACTGACACAACAAGGGACCAAGTCAAGATGGTCGCCCTCAGGACAACCAATCCAAGCAGCAACACAAGAAGGGCAATGAGAAAACGAAGAAGGACACGGGAAAATGGTGTGAGTACCATAAAACCCTTGGCACAACACTGAAGAATGTCGCTCCAAGCAGTCACTCATGGCCGAATTGAAGGCTTCCGAGTCAGATGCCAATTCTGATTCTAAATCAAATCATGAAGGAGGGAAGAAGATTATCGATGTTGAACCCAGTGCCACTGTCGCTACCACCAAATTCTAGCCAAGTGAACCAGAAGAATCAGAGGAAGGGGAACACCTCTTTCACTCGCAAATGTTGGTAAAGGGGGCTCTGCTTCATTTCATTATCATTAGTGGTAGTTAGAAGAACTTGATTTTAGAAGAGGTCATCAAGCGGCTGGACCTACCAATGACATCGCACCCGCAACCCTACACCATCGGTTGGCTTTGCCAAGGAAGAAATCTTCGTGCCATCCAACTGTGTCGTCTTCCCTACGACATCAAGCCTTTCAAAGATGAGGTACTGTGTGATATTGCTCCCCTTGAAGTTTGCAATGTTCTTTTAGGACAACCATATTTGTGGAAGCATCATGTTGTGTATAAGTCTAGACCCCGTAGTGTTATTATTACTTTGGGTAGACAATTGTACAAGATACTAGAGGTAGCGTCGCCTACTGTCATTTCATTAATATCTTCTAAGCAGTGCAGTAAGGTCATATCAAAGACCAAGGAATTCATCTTCTTTGTGAACCGTGCTCACAATAAGTAGAAGGTCGTTGACACATCCATGGCCTCTACATAGAGCCTCTCTTTGCAGCAAAATCAAGTGGATGGGATCTTGGAAGAATACAGAGACATCTTCTCCTCACCTACAGGGGTACCGACACACTGCCAATTCAAGCATCCAATTGATCTAACCCCTGACGCACCTCTACATAATGGACCAGTCTATTGTCGCTCACTGATGGAAAATGACGAAATTAGACGTCAGATCCAAGAGCTTCTTCAAAAGGGGCACATCAGACCCAACTCCTCCCCTTGCGGAAGCCCAATTGTATTGGTGCAGAAGAAGGATTTGACTTGGTGACTCTGCATTGATTAAAGAGCCTTAAACAAAATCATAGTCAGGAACTGGTACCCCATTCCCAGGATTGATGACCTTCTTGACCAACTCAAGGGGGAAAATTTCTTCAACAAGATTGACCTAAAGTCTGGCTACCACCAAGTTCCCATCGAACCAACTGATATATAGAAGACAACCTTGAAAACTAAAGAAGGTCTCTTCGAATGGCTAGTCATGCCCTTTGTCTTAACAAATGCACTAGCCACTTTCATGAGGTTGATGGATGATGTATTGCGACCCTTCACCAACTCCTTTGTGGTGGTATATTTGGATTACATCCTCATCTTCAGAAGAACGTGGGAGGAGCACATGTGACATATTCATCATGTTTTGAGCACTCTGGGGAAACACAAGCTATATGCCAACTTGGAAAAATGTTCTTTTGTCATGAACAAAGTCCAATACTTGGGCTACATTGTTGATGACCATGGGGTACATGTTGATCCAACTAATATCTTAGTCATCTGTGACTGGCCAGCCCCGACCACACTGACCGAGCTTCATAGCTTCTTGGGACTAGCCAACTTCTATAGACGGTTTGTGTTGGAATTCTCCTATATTGCATGGGCCCTCAGCCAAGTGACCAAGGGCAATCACAGGGCCAATTTTGTGTGGGGGAAGGGACAACAATGAGCATTCGATGATCTAAAGCATCGCTTGTGCTCAGCTGTAGTACTCTCCTTGCCCGATCTGCCTCAACCGTTCAAGATTGAGACTGATGCATCTAACTATGTTGTGGGCGTAATTCTCACTTAACACGGTCATCCAGTGTCATACCATAGTGAAACACTCTCATATATTTTCCAAAAATACCCCACCCATGACAAGGAAATGTATTACATTGTACAAGCTTGTCGTTGATGGAAACATTACATTCTGGAAAAAGAGATGATCATACACACTGATCACAAGCCTTTGTAGTTCATACAGACACAAGGGAAATTGTAGAACGCTTGCCATCAGAAGTGGTCCACCTACCTGCAACAGTTCCATCTCAACATCAAATATAAGATAGGTATCTCAAATCGTGTCGTTGACTGCCTCAGTCGACTTCTTGTGGCTGCACTCACCAATGTTCTCCATTCCTATGGACATGAAGCATCTGAGTGGCCCTAACTTTAACAGCAAGATCTAGACTTTGCCACCACTTATCATCTCTTGGGTACAGGCGCACCTGTCACCGATTTTCACATTTAGAAAGGAATCTTATGCCACCTGGGCCATCTCTGTGTTCCTACAAGCGAGCATGCAAAGCGGATTTGGGAATCCCACTACAGTCGGATGGAAGGACATTTTGGCATGGAGAAAATTGTGGTCGTTCTTGAGAAACATTTTTATCGGCCAAAAATTCGACAGGATGTTAGCAAGTATATCAGATCTTGCACTACCTGTGCCATTTCCAAGCCAACCATCAAGAAGCAAAGCTTATACACCCCTCTTCCTACTACCGAGAAGCCTTGGGAATCCATATCAATGGATTACATGTCTGGCCTTCCGTCCACCAAGCACGAAAAATGACTGTGTATTTGTGGTCATTGATCTATTTTCGAAGATGGCCATCCTCATAGCCTGCAAGAAGAATATCACAACGACAGATACTGCCAAGCTCTTCTTCAAACGAGTGTGGGTCCACTTTGGGATACCAAAGACCATCATCTCCGACCAAGACAACAAGTTCCTCAACACATTTTGGTCGAGTCTCTGGTCACTGTTGGACACCAAGCTCACAAAATCCACTGCTTTCCACCCCCAAACATATGACCAAACAAAGGTAGTCAATCATATGATTGCGCACATTCTGTGTATGTACAACTCTAAGCATCCAAGTACATGGGACGAGAGTCTCCCCTATGTTCAACACAGTTACAACAAGGCTCTCCATAGCTCCACTGGCCACAACCCATTTCAGGTGGGTCTGGGATTCCAACCCTTGGGACCTGTTGCCGCTTTATACACACCTGGGCTAACGTGGAAGAAATCTCCAATCCACTTGGTGTGTCCTTGGGGGAAATTTTTGAGTCAAGGTGTTGTCACCTGATCCTCAACTCCTTCGTCTAGGCCAACTCCTAGTGAAGCCAAGGGAGGTATTCCCTATGAAAAAATAATCTGAGGCATTTACTCTATTGAAACTGAAAATCAATAACTATTATAGGAGTTTACTTGAAACACAAGATAAAATAAAGCAACATAAGTTACTCAAAGGATACAACCTGTGAAAAACCCATAAACATTAATCATTCACCACATAACTTTAAATCAATAGATAAGTTGACAAGAAATAAAAGAAGATAGACCAATGCCAGATAAAAGTAAATGTGATGTGATGAATGTGTCGCGTTAATTTTATCTTGAAGATTTTATTTAGGGGATTTAGAATATTAAAAAGTCTTTGAAACTGTGAAGTGGGGATTGAAGTTGGGGTCCCCACTCTTTGTGTGCAAAAGTGAATGTGGCCTCTTTGTTTGTTATTCGCCAATCTTAGAGACTTTCCGATTGGGTGTGTCGTAGGTCCAATAAGGAGAGTTTCCCCCTGACTTAACACACTCCACCCAAGGTAGATGAATAACACAACTAGGAGATTTCCCTAATTATACTAGCATGCATTGCTCAAACCGTTTCTGGGTCCCCAAAGCCACTTGAGCGTAGCAATAGAATTGCATACATGGTTGAGCAATTTGGGTTCATTCCAATATTTTACAAAAAAAAAAAACTAGCAATTAGTATTCTATCAAAGCAAACCTAAAACATTGTAGTTGATTTTAGGACTTCAATTTAGTGATTGTGAGTTTATTTTATCTTTTTATGCAACGCTAACAATAACAAAATAAGAAAAGACATGGGAAGTAGCCCCAAAGCAAGAAAAGGAAAAAACACCAGTTTCCCCCTAGGGGCAGGGGAAACTATGAGAGACGAGATTTGTGGATCGCAAAATTTATTACAACTCTACACTACTTTATTTTTTGATTCACTTGATCTTTATAATGAGAGATCAAGGCTTACAATGCCTTTTTTAAGTTAAAAAAATGAACTAGAGGGTTCCTGGCAACATCGGGGGGTTCTGAAAGAGACTTAATATTTGAAATTTGGGCGGAGCCTCCCCTTGCACATGTTACTTCTGCATGAAAACAACAACGAAAACTTATTAAAATGTGATGAGAAAGAGTTTTAAAGGCTAACTAAAACTCGAGAAAAATTACCAAAATATTTTCTAAAAAACTTCTAAGGCAAAAAGTGAACTTTTTTTAGGCTTTTGATACTTTAAACTAGCCTAAACTAAGCTATCTTAGTTTCTTATGTTTGATGTCCCAAAAAATAGAAAGCATGAATCAATCAATTAGCTTGATTTAGATAGTAAATGTAACAACTTCTAGCTTTAAGATTTAAGTGAAAAATGTAGAAAATTGCTTAGAGACTAGCTTAGATCTACTCTTTAGTTGGAAAAATTTGAAACTAGATCTAAATGCTTCATGCATGCAACATTATATACTAAGATTTATCCTTTAAAACAGATCTAACTAACATGCATGTAAATAAATAAGAAGGGAGAAGAAATATTTAGCAATTTTGTGGAGCCTTTGCTTGAGCCTCAAGAACCCTTGGGCAATGGAGTATTTCTTTGGTGTGAAGAAGAGGGAGGAATTTTATTGAAGTGCTTCAAGAGAAGAAAAGGAGAAAGCAATATACTTTGATTCTCCCAAAGTTTGGCCTTTCAAACTCCAAGCTTCTGAACAAGTACCTGCACAAAAGGTGTTTCCTACAAGAGAGATTTTGTTCCACACTAGTTTAAACAAAAACTTAACATAAGAATCTAAGCATCAAATGCATTAAACAAGTATATAGAATAACAAACAAGCAAACTATATACTCTAATTGGATAGAAATATCCTTACCATAGCCTTCATGCAAATACGAGAAAGAAAACTAAGAATAATATTACATCATAAGCAAAAATCCCATCCACACATTTGAGTCCAAACACCAATCTTGACCTCCAAAGCCTTTTGATTCAATTAATAAAGAGAGATTAAAATCATGTATACTAAGGTCACCCAAGCTCCAACTGCCTAAAGGGAGGAAGTTTTCCTTGTATATATATCTAGTTGGGTGACAACTCCAAGGGAGATGCGCATGGGAGAGGAGTGGTGCATGAGCTAAGGGGAGTGACACATAGGTTAAGTGTGGTGAGTGTGGAGTGGAGAGGAGATTGATTGTAGTGAAGGGAGGTGGAAGTTGAGTGTTGGGGAGTGATGTGAGGTGAATTGAGGGTGAGTGGGAGTGAACTCAAGTGAGTGGGAGTGTGAGGGCGAGTTGTGAACATTGGGATGTGCACCCTCTCTCCAAATGTGCCACATGTGCTAAGTGGGGTCGAGTCCCTACATTGGGATCTCCTCCATGCCATGTCACTCCAGTGAAGTCGCTTCCCTCTTTAGAGAACTCAACCAAGATTCCATTTGAATAGGGACAAAGAAAAAACGTGTTTCCAACATGTTCCCCAGTTTTCCTAAAAAATAGGAAATTAATTAAATGACCCATTTTCCGTATTTTTCGAGATAAGTTCAGTTTTTAGTGATAAAATCCACTTTTTTGCCTCGACTGAAGGGGAATAATGGTTTAAATGGTACTCTCACTTGGAAAAAGAGCATAAATATGGCATCTAACAATGATTGATGCCATATTTTTACAATTTATTCACTTATAATTAAAATTTTCCGTTTTGTGGGAAATTTATTATTTCACTAAAACATAAAAAAAAACCTATCAAACCTAGCTACAACTTCCATATGAATCAATAGAAATGACCTAGCATGAACTCATATACATTTAGACACTAAACATTGGTTATACCATGCCAAGGCCTAACCATCAACACATACTCCAACTTTGGAGTCGGTCTCTGAGTGAAAAAGCTTAGAAATTATTAATTACCCACTAAGGCAGGAAAAAAATAATTAACAAGTGAAAAAAAAAAACTCTAGAGGACATGCTCGTACCCAGGTACTAGGTGGCCAAAAATCTTTTACAATATTTCATGCTTAAGTCATTTATTACAATGCCCCTGGAGGGATGGAAATGCGGAAAAAGTGGTCTTTTGAAAGACATGTTGAACTTGTGAACTCTGACTTTTGAGCATCTGTCTGCTCAGTCTTTGGCGGCTCATCTGAAAATCCAACTAGTGCAAATTGGTGGATAACATGACCCATTGATGTTGCACTTCCTCTTTCGACCACCCAAATGGACTCTTCCCATGAACAGTCTACGATCGACAAAGCCACTAGATTAATTGAGCGGATTCAACACATCCGCCAACAGCTCCAGGATATTTTGTAGAAATCCAATGCTAAGTAAAAGCAATGCCATGATCAACACAGGGTACCACACTAATTTCAGGTTGGCGACAAAGTCTAGTTACATTTGTAGAAGGAGTGTCTCACAGGGCCCCATCGGAAGCTCCTCCCACTTCACTATGGGCCTTACACTATCACCAAGGTTGTGGGTAGCAATGCTTTTGAGCTCAACACTCTACCCTTCCTTGGCTCGCACCCAGTGTTCAATGTGGACCTCTTTCGGCCATATTTCCACCATTATTGGACACCTCAGAGATCGTAGAACAACTTACGCCCACAGAGCTCAACCCCTACTGCATGGAACAAGCATCCATTGATCAGAGAGTGGATACACAAGTCAAGGGCACTCGCCAGCAGAGGATCCAACTTTATTGGGTTGTCAAGGTAGGGAAACTCCTACACCAAGGCAAGTGGCTCACCCGGGGCCAAATCCAACATAAATTTCCTCACCTGATGGGGGAACTCAACGCAATGGAGACCATTGCTTCCTAAGGGGGGAGGATTGATCAAGTTGTCTATTGGTGGCCACCCACCTATTCCAACTAGCTCCTCTTGTCTGTTTTTAGTTCAACACGTTCTTCTATACTTCTTTGTAATTGTGGGTTCTACACTTATGGGGTTATCTGAAGCCCTACACATCTTCCAGGTGGATATTGGTGGCCTTTCACCTAATCCAACTGGCTTATTTTGCATGTTTTCATGTCAGCACATCTTGTTGTACTTCTAGGGCCGTTTTGGAGGCCTAAACAATGTTTTTTTGGCTTGGAACAATCAAATTGGAGATGGGGTTAGAGTTTGACGAAGGAATGTATAGCTCTCTAAAAGACCTTTCCAATGGGATATCACGCGCCTAAAACAGAGGTCGTATGCAAAAGTTACGACCCCGACAAGTTGAGGTGCCAACTTACCATAGGGGCCCACATGACTTTTGACGTTTCACCTCCCAGGGTTAGGTTTTTGGCATTCATGAGTAATATAAAAAATGCCTCTAGAGCCTCATTGAAATTCATTCTGCTCAGACGAATGCGCGTAGCAGCCACATCTCTTCTCAGAGATAGCTACCACCATTCGAGCAAGTGTTTCAGTTCTGTAGTTTTACAGTTTTAGCCTATTTCATTATTCAATAGAAGATATTGTTCACTGGATATTTGTGTTATTCTTCATATCTTTGTGTTTATTGTATTCAGTCTGTTAATCAGTTTGTTTCACTCTTAAATCTAGATCAATAGTCTTTTCTCCAGAGACTGTAAGGGTTTTTCCTTCTTCATCTCCAATCTGAAGAACAATGGAACTATTGCACCCATCACTAATAGTGCTTCTCAACAGCTTATATAGATTTCCAATATGAATTCCCTTCAACAACACCATTTCCCTTCAAACAATCCTGCAGGTTTCCTTTTCTAACATTGTCTTTACACCTACCTACATCGTACATCTTTCTTCTAGAAATCAAATTCTTGGCCAATCGTGGGGTGTGCAGAACACCAAGGAATGTTCCAATCCTACCATCCATGAGCTTCAACTTGACTTTTCCTCGTCCTACAATTTTGATTATCAAGTTATATTCTAGAAAAACATCACTCGCACCATACCTTTCATATTCGCAAAACCACTCCGTGTGAGGAGTCATATGAAATAATGCACCTAAGTCAATCAACCATGCCTCATGATTTTCATGTGTGCTTGAAGAATCCAAGTACACATACCCTCCTTCATCCGTGAAGGTTTTTGCTTTTGTAGAAGAGGCATCATCAGATCCCTTCCCTCTCTCAATACTTTTGGATCTACATTGTTTCCTGTAATTCCCTTCTTTCCACATCTCTAGCATACGTTTACAAATTTTCTGAGAAATTTAGATCTTCCCATAGATTTAGATCTCCCACTTGAGGACTTAGTTTTCTTTATTTCTTAGGAGCATCCTCTTTTAAATAAGGCATTTGTGCTCTGGATTTCCATATTTTTCCACCTCAACTCCTCCATCAACAAGGATGAGACCACATCATCATGAAAAGGGGTCAAGAATTGTTTTTTAAAAACTCCAAACAATATCAAAATATCGTCAACAAATTACCATGTTTGATCTATACCACTAAAAATTAGACTCAAAAGTGAACTTTTTATTAAAAAATGACATAAAAAATGAATCTCATATGAGAAATTTATGGCCTTTAATATGTCCTTCGAACTATGTTGTGCAATCCCAACAACTTGCTAATGACACTACCAAAATATGAAACTTTCAAGAAATAGAAATTTTTATAAAATAATTTTTTTCAAATACATAAAATTTCAAAAAGAACAATTGTTGAAAACACAAATTTATAGAAAAGATGACAACCAAAAATAGAAACTTTTCAAAATGGTCATTGTTGAAAATAAAAATTTCTAAAAATGGTCAATGTCAATTTTTTTTCAAAACCAAAAAAAATTCCAAAAACAATAATAAAATTCAAATGGAGTTTTATCATATTTTACGAAAATAGAGCCTAAATAAAGTGAAATCAAGGGCCTCTTAGGCTAATTTAGCAATTTAGGATGCAATGGTGGTGTTTGATATGGATAAAAATGACTAGTATTAGCTCAATCGATACAAGTTCCCACAACCACAACTTCGATACGTTGTTAGAGTTTTACATTTGATACAAACATATGGCATAAATGATCTATAGTAAAGAAAAAAAACATAACAAGAGCCAAAAACAAAAGAATGCTAAGAAGTTTATCTTGAGTATCCTTGATACCCTAATAATCATTATAAACAAGATAAAATCATAAAACAAGCACACAAATGTTTGTCCACATCTTGCATGGTGTTTTATACGAATGAATTAAAGCCTCTCATATATATAGGTTTGGGTGTTAACCTAATACCCCAAAGTATGGGACCATATCCCATAACCATCCACATATGTTAACCCAATACACCCTCATAATTGGGTTACATGTACCCAAAGTGGATCTAGTCAACTCTAAAGTATCCAACATGTTTATCAATTCTAACAAGTTGGGTTTACTAGCAAACCACAAGGCTCTAACATTACATAGAACATCTTTATAATAGAGTTCTCCACAATTACATCAATAAGTCCCCTTTTGAAATCTATTTTGGATATTTTCCAACAACACCATTGGATATTGTATATGGGAAACTTGAAGTAAAGGAAGCAACTTCAAGTGATGCATTAAAGGCATAAAAGTTTATAGACAAGATAAGGAAAACACACTTATAGGTTTAGGAGAAATTGAAGAAGTTTCAGGAGAAATATAAAGCAAGACATGATCAACACCGGATTTAGAAGACCTTCTAAGTAAGAGATAGAGTTTGGTTGCACCTTAATAAGAAAAGGTTACAAGGAACATGGAATAAAATCAAAGGCTTGAGATATGGACCCTTCTAAATATTGGAGAAGGTAGGTAACAATATTTACAAACTTGATGTTCTACCTTATATGTGCATTTACCTTGTAGTAAATGTGGATACCCTGAAAGTCTACAAACCATCAATGCTCAATGAGTATGAAGAGGGTCAAGTCTTACCTTCCAAAGCAAATTTGACACCAAAGGAACAAAAATAATTTTCAAAGGACATAGTTTTATAGAAAAATATTAGAATTACCAAGAGAGGTCAACAAGAACTTTGGCAAGTGGGATTGAAGGTTCAACTACTCATGAAGGCCAAATGGTACTCCAATGAGAAAGATAAAGAACCGTTTCCTCGTCTCCTTCAAAACTAAATATTTTGGAGACACAAATACTTCCAAAATGGATGTACATAGTTACCATATTACTTCATTTATGCTTTATGGAAATGAATAATACTTTTGGGGTCACTTTGGGTTGGAACCTAAAAACCACACTAACATGCCAAAATGGTAAATCCTTTATTTAAGAGCCAAAGAAATGGAATCTAGGGGCCTCAATGCCAAGGACCTAGGTCCTAACCTACTTTTCTTGATTAGATAGGTTGATATATTTCCAACAGTGGTTCATTTTCACAACATGGAATTTGTATGTGAAAGTTATGACCCTAGCAAGTTAATGGTCCAAATATTTCCCACAAATCCAAGTGGCAACCATGCCAACTTACCCTAATTCAAATATGAGTTGTTAGTATCATGTGGGAATCCACTAAAGACTTCTAGAAGCATATTGGAGGTTCCAAGAGAGTTTTAAAATTGTAAACCTAACCCTAATTCTAATAACCTAGCAAAAGGAGGGAAAATGATTCACTTTCATTAGTCATTGGTTGTTCCATATTATGATTAGGAGTGTGGAGGAAATGATAACATTACAACAAGAAAATAAATCTATAGAGGAGTGGAGCAAACCATAGTGTATCATAGCTTTGAAATAAGCTTATACAACTTTGTATTATGTGTTGTCCATTTAAAAAAAAAAGATAGAATGCAAAGTCCTTCATTCCATGTTGGTTTTCCCGTATGGGTTTCTAGGGTAGATTTTGTGTTCAAATGTGTGTGTCTTTGTAATTGTAGTTTTATTTTTATGCTATGGTTGTTAAATAATCCCATTTGTGTGTTTTATTTTTGTTAAAGCATTAAAAATACAAATAGTAGTCATGCAACGAAGCATAAGATCATTGTAGTAGCTTTATGTTTAGATCTATTTTGGTTCAATGACTAGTGGAATATACAAAGCAATTTATAGATCAAATGCAAAGATCATCAAGATAATGGAAGATTTTTTGTGGAAGGATGCACCACTTGTATAGAATGCACATTGTGAGAAGGCCTTTGGTGTGTTGAAGGAAAATATGGTCATCATGTGATTTTGATCTTTCTAGGTAGGGAAATATTTTCAATCTCCATGTGAATGCATCTGACACATAACTAGTGAGTGTGTTGGACCTGTTATCACACAAATTGTCGCTTGAGCAAATCCAACCACAAGCATCACTAGTGTGACAAAACTAGGAGTAAGAACCAATTTCGCCTTAGCAAATACTCCCCTCGTTTTAGTGATGGATAAATCCAACATAAGGGATGCTTCCCGGTGACCTCAAGGGAAACAATGAGATAGACAAGGTAAGGTTCATGGTTCCCTTTATTGGTAACAAATAAGATCAATATAGGGCTTGGAATAAGATGTTGTATGGTTAGTATCTAACAAGAAATCACCTTCACAAGTATATATAGAAATCCAATGATTTTTATGTCCAAAATGCACTATTTGAGCTCTAATCCACTACTTAATCGAAGGAAAAATATTGTTGTTGTAAAATTGCAACAAATAAACAATGTATACCAGAAATAGTAAATTGTAACAACAACAAGATTCAACCATATAAATCAGCACATGAATAACTCTAAATTTAGCTCACAAGTAGCACTTCAATGTCCAATCATTACCCAAGATTTTCCACGGTTAAATGTTGAGAAAAGTGAGTGTTATCAGCAAAATGTTTTCATCCCTAATAGTTGCAGCAAAACATTTATTACAGAAGCAAGCTAAAGAAGGAGTTCCATCAATGTTTTAGCATTAATTTTTTGCTTATGACATAAATAACTAGAGTATAAGAGAGTGATTTCAAGAGAGCATATATCACGTTTATAAATGAAACCAATGCCTTGTCTTAAAAGGGTTAATGTAGTCAAGGGAGAGAGAAAATTCAAGAGGGAAAAATTTCAAGGAGAAATCTACACAACAAGATCTAGGGGAGTTTCAACAATCTCTAGATTTATGTTTCCCTAGAACATCTAGCAAGGGAGTTTGAAACAATCCTTGTAGATATTCTATGTTTTCAAAATAACATTTTGCAAGATCACAAGGAAGGGGGGATGATGCCTTAAGGGAGTCTCAACAATCCTTAGGGGATTCGTCCTACAAGGATGGAAATATAGAGGAGCCTCAACAATATCCAAGCAATATCCTTGCAAAACATCAAAGGGAAATTATGGTTTAGGGTTTTAATGATAACCTTGAACAATTGCATGCAAAATTTCCAAGAAAAAGAGAGATTATCCACTTCAAACCAATACGCCTTGCATAGAAACCCTAGAAAACACCTTCCATCCATGAGAAATGGTTCCTCAAACCAAAAGATCAACCCAAGAGATAAATCACGCCTCTTCTCCAAATTTGCACAAGAAGACACAAAAGTGGAGAGAAACTATCCAAGAGAGGAGAGACAATGATATGTCAAAAATGTTAGTTATGATTTAGAAAGGAAATTGACTTTCCCTTTTATAGAGGGAAACCCAAGTTGTTTTTCCGTAATTTCCACAATTTTAGGGCTAAAACAAGTTTACAATGTCAAAGTGTCTAGGCCGACCTCATAAAATGACCAAAATATGAAAAAAAATAACAACAAATGAGCCTCCAACGTCTCTTCAAGAGGGTGATGTAGGGTGAGAATCCTCCAAAGGATAGGGCGTCGTCATCGAAGTGGTGCCAAGTTATCCCCATCATCAAATACTCAGCAAAATAGAGTGGGGTAATGAACCACCCTCATGCCATAACATCATCAAATGCACCCCAATGTCACATCAAGCCCTAAAAGCATGACTTCAAGGTCAAAGTGAGTAACGTCCAAGAAATGGGGGGTGACATCATGTGTGATCCATCAATCAAAATCTCTCTCACAATGCATGACATCATCCTAAAGTGAAAATCTCATCATCCAATCCCTCTAATCTGTGGGGCACAATGTCCATCCGATGGGCTTTCCTGCCCCTATGGAGATCCAAAGTGAAACGTCATCTCCATGAATGATTTAATCTATAAGGCCCTGCAAAGACAAGTTAATACACCCTCTAATGGTCCACTAGTCATATGAATCATGCCAAGTAAGTCACATTTAATATAAGAGAAACCTAAGCAAACAACATTAGATTACTTTCATACTTCACAAATTTTCAAAGACTTTATACAATTTTCCAAATTTAGGTATGGGAGGGTTATCAAGGCAAGCTATTGGGTGAGCTAGGAGCAAATTAGATGGATGTTTCCCAAGTGGACCCTATCTAAGCCATGTAATTAATGTGAGGTGGTTTGTAGGAAATTTTTTTGGGCATGGGGTCATTGACATGCAAGGTCTTGTATGGTCTCATTTCCATGGGCGTGTTTGTAGAGGGTGTGTGACATCTTCGGTTACCCTTTCCTCGACGATTCCTTTTTCCAATCCTCCATTTATGCCTTCCTTTTTATTATTATTTTCCATTCCCCTTAAAAAGGTTTCAAGCTTAGGATTCCTTACTTTTGATTTATGGTGGGGTGTTTTAAAGTCCTTATTTATAGGTGAGTAGTTTATTCTCACTCGGGACTTAGGGACAACGTCAAATGGGGGGTAGAGTTCAATTATGGGTTGGATTTTTCTTTACCCTTTACCCCACCATTGCATTTTGGTCATGATTTCTCTTAACTTTCTTTCTTTATTTAATTCCATCAACAATCCCTCTATGCCCTTAGCCCCTTCTTCCCATAAGAGAATGACGTACAAGCCTTTTTGGGGTACATGTAACACCCAAAACCCAAAATATAGGGAAAAAAATGAAAGTTAGATAAAAAGTGATAAAATATGATCGGGAATGGTACAATGACTCATCAAAAGAACCCCTAGTAGCACCCATTTTCCCCGCGAGTGACGACACTTAATAGGATACCGGGATAACTACCAAGGTGAAATGAGGCAAAAGGTATAACTTCCAAACAAACATTTCATAATCATAAAGAACCTTTTGATACTCATTCAAATGCTCCAAATATTAAAATGACACTTACCATGAAACTTGACTAGTTACCTCATGAAGCAAGATCCATTGTCTTCATGTGAACCATACTGATGTGGTGGAAACTACTATGTTGCGGACGATGGTGATGAAGCGTGGTGAAGAATAGGGGTTGTATGTGGTCATCGTGTGGTTTGTATATCATCATCCTCTAGACACTCCATGTATTCTACCTACAGTCCTCGAGACTCGATCTCCTTAGTTACCCCTAGATGTGGGGGTGTAACATCTATCTCCTACATGGATACATGTGCTCGTCATAGAGCGCATGAGAACATCAACATATATAGTATGACATGTTCCTACACACATATCTAACAACAACTAATTCAATGTATATCGGGTGGTGAAACTCACCCCTTTATTAAGATAACAAAAATCCATACAACTAAAGAAAGTTATAGAAAAAAATTTCAACTTTTTTCGACAATATAACAAATCAATATGATTATACAAATACGTGTGTGCATAGAGATCAAGGTATGATGCATGTCAAAATAAAATGATAATGCAAATATATATGTGCATACAAAACAAGATGCAACTACACTAGCATGAAATGAAATGCAAGTATGTACAAATGCAATGCAAAATGCAAATGAACTACCTACTTACCTGAGGCCCGAGGCCTCTAGAAGTCGGGTCTCGTCAATGTAGGGTTGGAGGAAAAACATGTTATCGACCAAATGAGCATCCCCTCAAGGTCCTTGGGTTTATCGAGTGGTAACACAAGGGTAGGTGTCCAAGTTTCACCACAACACCTGCATGTTCCCTGTTCGATCCAAACTCCTATGCTAATGGGATCCGAGAGGCTTCCCTAAACAACACTACACCACCATAGATCAATAGACCAATGCCTAGTAAAAACCTTAAGTGAAGGTAGGAGTTAATTATTTAAATACCTCTTATTGGTTTATAACAATGAATTGAAACTAAAAATGAACCAATGACTTAAACTCACCCAAAATGTTCCAAATATACCAAGATAAATCCACAAAGATGGGTTATGTACTCTTACCAATTTTCTGGATGATCTATAATTTTTTTACCTTGTCAGAGGTGGATGGAAATTATGTATTTCCTTGTTGGTTATCTATTCAATAAAGAGAATGAGTAATGGATCTAGAAGTATGCTTGTTGTGATAAAGTATACCTACACACCTTTCTCCAAGAGACCCTTATAGCATATAATAATAAAGCACAAAATCCAAGGGTATTTCTATCCTTGCAGTAGAGGAAGTCCTCTAAAGCAAAAACCCCAATGGATCTTCTAGCTTATGAGATAATAAATTAAAGAACAAAGCTAGGATATGATTTTTTTGTATTTAATATTAATAAAAGCAAAAAGAAAAAGAGATTTTGGATTTTGTATGGCTCCAAATATACCAAGATAAATGCACAAAGATGGGTTATGTACTCTTACCACTTCTCCAGATGATCTATGCTTGTTTTACCTTGTTGGAAGTGGTTTGAAATGATGTATTTCCTTGTTGGTTATCCCTTCAATCAAGAGAGTGAGTGATGGATTCAGAAGTATGCTTGTTGTGATAAAGTAGACCTGCACACCTTTCTCCAAGAGACCCTTATAACATATAATAATAAAGCACATAATCCAAGACTATTTCTATCCTTGGGGTAGAGGAAGTCCTCTAAAGAAAAAACCCCAATGGATCTACTATCTTATGAGATAATAAATTAAAGAATGAAGCTAGGATACAAATTTTATTTTTATTTTATATTAATAAAAGCAAAAAGAAAAGGAGATTTTGGATTTTATATGAAATGGTTGAAGAATGTGAGTTTTTACCTTTTTACCTTTTTTGTTACCTCCTGGTTTGATGAACCACGACCACACCTTGTATTAAGTCAACTTCAGAAGATGCCTAGATATTAGGTTTGGAGTCGAAGGACTAATCACCCCCAATACTAATTATCCAGACAGATTGCTTCTTTAGGTTTGCCAGGAAAGGTCTCTTAAAAGGATGGTTTTTGAATCAATAGATCAACTTTGGTTAGAGTGAGAACCTACCACAGGTTGAAGCTAATTCCAAGGAAGTTGGTCCAACACTTGGTTTCACACCACTAAACCCCAAAAGAAAGAAGAAGAGATGAAGATACTAATTCCCGCCCTCCACATGACTATGTATCCCCTCAATGGATTGATATATTAACTCTTGCAAATACCGAATAACAATCTCCAATAAAGCACAAAAAAATCTTAGCCAAAAAACACAAACATAGAGAAAATCGATCCACAAGTACAAGAGATAAATCTCAAAATGATAGCATTAAGATTTCACAAAACTTCAACAACCAAAATGAGAGGAGGATCTTGACTTGTATAGCTTTTCCTTGTAACCACTAACTTCCTCTCTTATAAAATAATATCATTGGACTTGTCATTCAAAAAGTTTGGATACTAAGTCAATTAACATTCAAATAATTGTTTACATAAAAGTTCACCCATCAGATAAGGGGCAATGTATGGCTCAAATTAAGTTCCAACGTCTCCTTTAGTTGACTCCCATGGCTCACTTGGAATGCACAATGACTATGGGATGGAGCGATTTGATTCATTGAGGCTCTATCTAATTGAAATACATCTCAACAACTAGCAAAATGAGCTCAACAACTATGTAAAGGGGTGGATTTTTCTTGGAAGAGATGCCCATCGGTCCAAATTTGACTCATTTTCCCATCAAATTGCTTGATTTGATCGAACAACTCACTCAATTGGCCACAATTTAATTGGAGGGGATGATTTGATATTTATGCAACGTTCCTTTGTTTCAACCAACCCCACACTTCACTTGTTGGATGGTTTAATTGATGCAACAGCTAAATCTTTTTTGCCCACGACTTCATCTTTGACCCACAACTTAGATTACATGCTCAACGACTTTCTTGGATACTCAACGACAATGAAACATGATGGAAATAATTAGAGTGATTCACGACTATGACAAATCCAAACTCCCATGCCTTTTGTTTGACCCAATCGCTTAGGTTTACATGTTGGCTAAGTGATGGGGTCGTCTACTTGGGTAACCCACCTTTTGAGGTCGATTTACTTCGTTGATGTGCCACGACTAGATGAGAAGTGGCTCCCTTTATTTTTATGTTGGCAACTTCTTTGGAGTATGGTGTTCATTCACCAAGTTCGCCCCCCCCATTCACCAAGTTATTCGATGGGTTCCAATAAGTAAAGGGTACGACCCCCATGAAATGCTTGAACGATGACATCATTTTCCACTTGTTTCTTTACCATAGTCTGATAATATGCTCAAGCTAGTATATTATAATAAAAAATAAAAAATAAACCTTTTTTTATTAAATATTCTCACTTTTCCTTTTTGGTTCACTTGAATTACAAAAAAATAATATGTCCTCCTTTATAACTTAGCACAAAAATCCGTGATAACCGCCACATTAGTAATATAATGCATCGGTGCCTCAAAAACTCAGACAAGATGAGATTTTGTGAGACTGTCATGTTGAGAACTAAAATTGATAAATGCACCATGGCCAAGAGACGCATATAGACTCTATAAGACAATCATTGTGTGGGAAATGACATAGGTGTGCACGACCATGGGAAGACAAGCCCTACAATGTGTGATCACCCCTACAATAGAAATATGGCTCTATGAAACCATGTGTCTTAATAGGTTCACCTCAAGTCCCCCAATCTATCCAAGATGAAGGGAAGTGAGAATGAAGTCTAGAAAGACTAATCATGGTCGATTAACAAGTCTAAGAGTCCATAACACACAATCTTCCACGCGACCTAAAAATCTTTGAATTGCATCCTTGGGATTACAATGGTGTAGCCAGATGAAAAATGTAGGGTACCTCCTAGAGAGGTTACAATTGGGTCCAAATGTGGTACACGTTCTCTTCTCAGGAGAATGTGAGAATCCCAAAATATTTCACCTATAAACCTGAAACACTCTCACACAAAACATCAAATGATAGGAGAGGGAGTAGGACATGAAGTCTTATCCCTTCCTATAAAACAAAATAAACCAAAACAAAATACTTGTAATCTATGAAATGGAAATGCTTAAATGAAAGACTGGAATGACAAGCTAAGCTAGTGCTCATAATAGAGATCTTATTCAAAACATGTCAAAATTTCAACTAACATTACTATAGTACACGATGCCCCTGATAGTATCATCTGTTACCTGAGTAGAATTACTTAAGAAGTTTCATGTTGATACGAAAGGGAAGCTTCTCACCATCCAAATGGCTAAGGTAGAAATAATTATTATCTGCAACACCTTAAATCTGATAAGGGCCAAGCCAAAGGCTTTGAAATTTACCATGATTACCTGGTTTCTCACCCTTCTTGTTCCATAACAATACTAAGTCACCTTCCTAGAGGTTGTGTTGGTGAGCTCTCTTGTTGAACTTCTTCTTAGTCTTCTCTTGACTATGAAATAGATGATGATATGCATGTCTCTATGTCTCATCGAGTTCTATCAACTGGTTGATTCTTCCTTGCATAGCCTCTCCATCTCTTGAAAATGGTTGCATTATCTTATACACTAGGAGATTTAAATGGATGGGTAAATTCAAATCCATTCCATACACTAACTCAAAAGGGATTTTCCCTGTGGAGTCTGTCGTTGTAATTTTGTTTGTCGAGAGAGCATACTTAAGTTGGTTGTCCCAACTCCTCTTATTTTCACCCACTCTCTTCTTGATGATATTCATTAAATTCTTATTGCTTGACTCGGCCAAACCATTCCACTATGGGTAATAGTTTGATGAATGTGATAGGATGATTCCATACTTGCAACAAAAAGAAGACAGACTAACTGAACTGGAAGCTTTGGCAGTATCTGTTGTGATCTTTGCTGGAATGAAAAACTTGGTAATGATTATATCTTCTAGGAAACCCATGACTACTTCATATGTTTCTCTCTTTATGGGGATGGTCTCAACCCATCTAGTGAATTAATATTTCACTGCCAAGATCCACTTGTGACCATTGCTTGAATTATCCTTTAATTCTCCAATGAAATCCAATCCCCATTGTTGAAAAGGTGCTTTCACCACAATTATCCGCAAAGGCAATGTTGCTATATTATGTTTTCATGTGAAGGACTGGTATGTATGGAATTCTATGATGAAATTGTGCACATAAGTGAAGATATTAGGCCAATAGTATCCACCTCTGAGTATCTTGTGTGTGGTGGTCTTAGCTACATGATGTCTACCGCAAAGCCCCTGATGAAATTCAGTTTTCAAGTTTTCTACTTCTTCTGAATCCACACATCTCGGGATGATCCCATCAGGACTTCTCCACCCCATTCCTTGGTATCCTTGGTCAATGAAACTATAATTTGAGGCTTTTAACCTCAATGATATTCTTTTATGCTCTGGTAGGTGGCTAGGGCTGGTGAGATGTCTCAAATAGAAGATCATGTCTTTGTACCAATCCTGTTGCTCTAATACATGTGTAACTACACTCACCATGTTGCAGTGCTCATCTTTTAGACCAATTTCCTCTTCATTGCATTTTGTTATTAAATTTGCAAGAACCTGTCCTTTTATGATCTTAGTGGGTTTAATTTCCAAATCACATTCTTGTATCTTTGATACCCACTTTCCGCTTGTACCCAAACAGTCATGTTGTGAGAGTATGTCTTTTGCTGTTGGGTGAGGTGCAAAAGATACTATCCTTGAATATCCAACATATGATCTAAAGTGATTTAATGACTTCACCAAAGCATAAGATTGTTTTTCCATACTGGTATAATTTATCTTTTTGTCTCTTAGTGTATTTCTCATGAAATAAATATGTTGCTCATTTCCCCGTTCATTCTTTTGCAAAAGGATTCCTGCAATAGTATCGTTAGAAGCAAAAGAAAAAAATTAAAACTCTTAAGAAAAAAATGGGCTTACCAATACTAGTACATTGGCGATGGCATCCTTGATTCACTTAAATGAGTCACATCCTGTTTCGTCCCACCTGAAAGGAACATCTTTCTTCAACAAACTATTCATTGGTTTGAGGATCTCTGAAATGTTTAGGATGAACCTTCATATGAAGTTGACTTTTCCAAGGAAGGACTGCAGTTCCTTCTTGTTCCTTGGAAGAT
Organism: Picea engelmannii; assembly: GCA_009831015.1. Lineage (NCBI taxonomy): Eukaryota > Viridiplantae > Streptophyta > Pinopsida > Pinales > Pinaceae > Picea > Picea engelmannii. Next base: position 101,978 of record ML815549.1, read on the forward strand.
CTATCTGGTATACCTTTGATTCTCTCGAGGTCAACTTGTACTCCTTCTTTCAAAATGATGTGGCCCAGGAGATTTCCTTATGTTACTCCCAAGACTATCTTCTTTGGATTTATAGATATTCCATATTTTCTACATATTTCAAAAACTTGCTTGAGATGAATGATGTGATCACTTTTGTTCACCGAGAAGAATATGAGATCATCCTGGTATATCTCAATGATATTCTTGATGAGGTCCCTAAATGCATAATCCATAACTCTTTGAAAAGTGCCCCCTACATTCAACATATCGAATGACATCTGAATGTACTTGTATGTTCCCCGGGGAGTGATGAATGTTGTTTTCTTCCTATTGTCGAGACTAACCAACACCTGGTTGTATCCTAATAAACCATCCATAAAAGACAACATCCATGAACATGTAATCCTCTATAGAAGCATATCCATGTCCAAAAGGGGATAATTGTCTTTGATGCAATCCATGTTGATATTTATGAAATCCACGCACAATCTTATCTGTCATGTATTCTTTATAACAATCATTGGGTTGGATAACCACATGGTATGTCTTACTAGAGTTATGATTCCTAAGTCCAATATATTTTCCAACTCTTGTTTGAACAAAGGAGCTAATTTGGGATTGATTCTTCTTATTTTCTACCTGAAAGGATTCGTTTTTGGGAGAACTGGTATGGTATGTTGGATGTTGTCCCCTTTGTATGCCTTGATGTCATCATATGACCATGCGAATACATCTCTGTACTCTATCACCAGTTTCCTTATATTTTATTTTTCTTCTCAGGTTGTGCCTGTACCAATTATCATCATCTTCGTCTCTGTCACTATTCCCATATTTATTTCTTGAAATTCCTCAGGCTTGATGGTTGTTTTCTTCATTTAAAAGCATCATCCCTGTTGAAGCTCACCTCCAAAGGCACCATACCTGTAGGGATATTGTTTATGGACAATTGTTCTACTGACTCTTCTTCTTTCCAATTGGGATCATTCTTCTCAAACTCTTGGACTTTTTTTAGGAATCTCATCACTTGATTATCATCTTCAAATACCATTATCCAAGATAGAGGACCTGTAAATTTCTTTAGTTCTTCCACCCTTCTCTAACTATGAAATAGGTTGTAATATGGATGTTGCTACTGCCAGTGCATCTACCCTTTCATTTTGTTACTTGGGTACTACCTCAAGGATGATTGCCTCGAAATATTCAAGTGTTAGGAGGACTTCCAACATGTATCTTTTCATCCTTTCATGCTTCCAAGCATGGTGTCCGTTAACTTGGAAAACAATAAGGTCAAGATCATTAATAATTCACAACACTTTAATTCCTAAATCCTTTGCAACATTTAATCCAAGAAGTAAAGCTTCATACTCAACAACAATATTCGTGGCTTCAAATTCTAACTTAAATACATAATACAATAATTCACTAGAAGGGGAAGTCAATACAATACCTGCACCATTACCTTCCTTGGAGCTAGCTCCATCAAAGTGCATCTTCCATTTATGGTTGGTGTCTGTGTGAGTTGTTCCTTTTGCTGCAAAACCGGTGTAAGAATTAAATCCTTCATCTTGGCATGCGAGAGTTTCTTCCTATTATGTTTTGGTTGTTGTTGCATGTTTTTTACAGTCTTTTCTATCATCGTCATTCTTTCCTGTGTTATTGTTTGAGCTTGAGTGACCACCAAGTGTAACTATTTTATATTCTCAGTTAATTGAATGATTTCATCTAAATATTCTGTAGAAGTGGAGGCTTTTGTCTTCGTCTCTAGCCTTTCCCTTGGAGGGGGCATGCTATCTAGCGTTTTTGACATCTCATAGTTGGTATCCAAACTCATTGCTTTTTTCTTTGCATCTTCCAATGTAGTAGGTTTAGTTTGGTTAAGGAAAAGGTTGAACATCCCTTTAAATGCATTCAAGTAGTAAGTCAATATTGTCTGCTATGTAGGTGCATGGGTAGCTGGAATGTCCTGCAAAATCTTTTCAAATCTAATGTTAAAATCATCAATCGATTAACTTTCCTTCCTTTTAATATATGTTAGTGAATTCAATAAGAATCTAATATATTTCTTTTCATACCATATACCAAAGAAAACTTCCTTTAATTTTTCAACAGAGCTAATGTTAACATCAAACAAAATTTCTAACCATATAGATGCATCACTACACATAACAAGGGAAACAAATTAAAAAAAAAAACATCTAGTTGAGTAATGCATGAATATCTGACACCTTACATGAACTTCTCTCAACACCCCTTATCTCCTATAGAGCAGTCTCCATTGAAAGGAGGTATATATATTTAAGGGATTCTGGGAGATCATTAGGATACTCTACAATGTTAGAGAAATCAAAAGGTTTATAACAGTTAGTCAACCAAGAAGCCATGATGACAGGAATTGGAGTAACAAATAAAGTTCTAATGTCAACAATACATTCAGAAGCTAAATGATTATTTACCTCACTATATTTTACTCTTTGATTTCTTCTCCTGTAAAATAGTTCACGTTCAGGGCTAAATAAGATATCACCTAAGGAATTTAACTGTGTTTTGTACATTTGTGTCAAATTTGATTTAGGTGGGGTCACCAGGTGAGCTCCTGCATATTAGTGCAAGTAATAATAAAAATCTCACCAAAAAAATACAATTCAAATTTCTTACCAGAGAGATTGAGCGGAGTTGCCAATGCTAGGAAGTTGTGATTGCAATGCACTTTTTTTGTGTTTTACTCTAGTGGATTCGCTCGATGAGATAATGCAGATTGGTCAATAAAGCTAGAAGAATCTCATCAAAATTGCAAAACAATAAAACTTACCAAAATGTTTGTCGTTGAGGACCTGAGTCAAAAGACCTTGTTCCCCAACAATGGCACCAAAAAATGTTACTGACCAAACTAGAATCCCTTCAAGGTCCTCAAGTTGTTGGGGTGGTACAACAAGGGTAGGTGTCCAAATGTCACCACAACACCTGCCTATTCTCTGTTTGAGCCATACTCCTATGCTAATGGGCTCCGAGAGGCTTCCCTAAACAACACTTCACCACAAAGATCAGTAGACCAGTGCATAATAAAAACACTAAGTGAAGGTAGGAGTTACTTATTTAAATAACTCTTGTTGGTTTATAACAATGAACTAAACGTAAAAACAAACCAACAAACTAAACTCACCAAAAATGCTCCAAATATACCAAGATAAATGCACAAAGATGGGTTATGTACTCTTACCACTTTTCCAGATGATATATACTTGTTATACCTTGTCGGAAGTGGCTGGGAATGATGTATTTCCTTGATGGTTATCCCTTCAATCAAGAGAGTGAGTGATGGATACAAAAGTATGTTTTCTATGATAAAGTAGACTTGCACACCTCTCTCCAAGAGACCCTTATAAAATATAATAATAAAGCACAAAATCCAAGGGTATTTCTGTCCTTGGGGTAGAGGAAGTCCTATAAATAAAAAACCCGAATGGATCTATTATATTATGAGATAATAAATTAAAGAATGAATCCAGGATATGATTTTTTTGTATTTTTATATTAATAAAAGAAAAAAGAAAAGGAGATTTTGGATTTTGAATGAAATGGTTGAAGAAGGTGAGTTTTTACCTTTTTACCTTTTTTGTTACCTGCTGGTTTGATGAATCACGACCACAGCTTGTATTAAGTGAACTTCAGAAGATGCCTAGATTCCTTCAAAGCCTCATTGTACTCATCTTCTTGGGAATGAGCGTAGTCGTCACATATCTTCTTAGAGATAAAGTTGCCACCATTCTAGCGAGTCTTGAACTCTGCATTTTTATAGTCTCTGTATAATTCTTTCATTAATAGAAATCATTCATTTCTTTGTTTTTGGAAATATTTATGTGTATTTCATTGTAATATCTCTGCTTTCATTTCATTCTGAAAATAATCCGGATTAGTGGTATCAGAGTAGACTGCTCTTGATCATTTTTAAGTGCATGACCCCGACGAGGGCAGAGTATAGAAATTTGGCTCTTGAGCTTGTCTCTCTTGAGGACAATCGCTCTTGCACGCCCAAGAACCCTCCATGGCATAAGAAAAGAAAAACAGAGGAGCATAAGATTCTATTAACTTATTGCTTGAGCAAGCTCTTGCGTGACAAAGGGATGAAATGATGGAGAATTTTTCCCACATCCTTCTACACCTTCTGATAGAAACATGAGCATCTTCATCAAGTGACCAATTTGGAGGAAATTATCCCTTCAAGGTACAAGTTAACTTTGATATTCCCGTATTTGAATATACAATAGATGCAGATTCCCTAGAAAAATGGTTAAATATACTAGAAGGTTATTTCTCTGTTCACAATTTTTCTGATAAGGAAAAGATCACCTTTGCACTCATCAAGGCTCTCCCCCATGTCAAACATTGGTGGGAAACTTATTGGAAGCAAAGTTCCACAGAGGAATTTGGAACATATGGGGTCGAGCCCACTTGGGAATTTTTTTTGCATGCAGTCAAGGAACAATATTACCCTGTTGAAAACTATAAAGACCAGTACATGAGATGGACCACACTACGGAAAGAGAAGAGCCAAACAATGTCATAGTTCACAAATACTTCCATACCTTGTGCACAAAGTTGGGTATCAAAGACTCCGAGAGACATATGGTTCTGAAATACCATGAGGCTCTGCATAGGTACATCCAAACCAAAATGGATTTTCTAAACATCTCATCACTGGGAGCTGCCTATCGATATGTTGTCAAAATAGAGCAGAAATTTAGGCACCAGAAAAAATGGGAGTTTGGGTCTGCAAATCTGCAACAACCAAATCATGATAAAGACGAACCTAACCAACATCCTTCTGACAACCAGTCCAAGACACAAGAAAAGAAGGGTAAAGGAAGTATGAAGAATGAAATTGGGAAGTGGTGCGACTTCCACAAAATCCCATAGTACAACATTGATGAACGTCGCTCAAAATAGTCATTGGTGTCCGAGGTCAAAGACAAGGAGCCGAACCCTGATTCAGAATCTGATCCAGAAAATAATGAAAAAATACAGATCATCGATGCAAACCCAACTGCTACTGTCGCGACCACACAAATTCAACCGGAAGAACCAATATATCCTGAAGAGGGGAAACACCTCTTCCATTTGTTGATATTATGGTAGTTGTGGAAGGTATTTACCTCCACGTGTAAAACCGACGAAAATAGAATATTTCGGGAAGAAAGAAGAAACCCTAATTAGTTGGCTAATAACCCTAGAAGACAAGTCGGCTCAAGAGGATAATTTGTATTAGGTTATTAGCCTCCGAGAGAAGAAGTTGGTTGAAGGAAATATTATATACTAAGTAAATAGGCACCCAGAATGAGAATTCGACCCAGGTAGTTTTCCAGTTTTAGTATAAATATAGGAGGCCAATCTTCATTCTGGAAAGCATTCTCAGAACTGCAGAAGAAACACTTGTGCACAAGTTTGGAGGAGAGTTGCTGTTGCAGTTGCTACAACTAGCAAATCTTGGTTTTGGCTTGGAATCTCTTGGTTATGGTTTGGACTCTTTGATCATCTATTGTTACTCTTTCTTGGTGCGCTATCCTTGGATAAAGGTGTGCCACCTTTGTTTGGTTATCCATCCTAGGGTTTTCTTCCAGAATGATTCTCTGTCAAGGTTAAGGTGCTCGGGGGTGGCTTCGGCCTATGGTTGGGTGAAAATAGTGATATTGTCTATGGTTAAACGAGCACATCCATCATAGTATAATAAGTTATGGGCCCACACCTCCTTCATTTAGTCTAACCATTGGAAGGGAGCATAGCCATAAGGATACAAAGACCGTTGAAGAACTGTCGTTAGGGTTTCTAGCAATAGCAGTTACAAAATCACTTTTGCTAGGGTTACTAGTAGGTGCAGTTGTAGAAACCCTAACTCTCTTGTTTAGGAACCTTAAGTGAAGGGATTGACCTAATTTCTGGATAGACCAGTGCGCCCTAGCCTAGCACATCCACTGGTACTCTCAACAAGCTAAGATGTCAAGTTTGAGTTTTTTGTCAAATATAGGGTTGACCAAGTCAAGGAAACTGTGACTTACTCTATGAAGTCAGAAAAAAAGTTATATGGGGCTTCTAACTTTAGAGCGTGGAAGACAAGGATTGACCTCATCCTTGCCAAGAATAAAGTGCTAGATATTGTGAAAGGAAAGATCGTGGAACCAGAGTTTGAAAAAGGAAAAGACAAGGAACCACAGAATGTTACAGTTATGGAGAAGTTCAAAGACAGTGACATCAATGCCATAAGTATCATAGTGGACTCTATAAAAGACCACTTGATATCCCACATCTCCCATCTTGATTCATCTAAGAAAATGTATGATGCCCTAACAAACCTCTTCTCAGTCAGAAACATTGGACAAGTAATGAGTCTGAAGAATGAGCTCTGTGACATGAAGATGAATGTTGATGACACCATAACCTCATACTTTGTGAGAATCTCTAAGTTAATAGATCAACTACAAGCTATTGAAGATATCATTTCAGAGAAGGAATTGGTAAACATAGTACTCAATGGTCTTCCGAAGACATGGGATGCATTTTCCACAAGAATGAACACAAGGAAGGAGTATCCTACATTTGAAGAACTTTGGACTTGCTATGCACAATAAGAATCAAGGATCAATGCAAAAGAGAAACCCCAAAATAAGTACGATGATCAAGCCTTCACAACAAGATTCAAGGATTTCAAGAATAAAAAGAAGTTTGGCTCCAGGAAGAAACCAAATCAAGAGAAAGATATGTTAAGAATACAATGCTTCAATTGTTGAAAGTATGGTCACTACAAGAATCATTGGCCCGAGTTAAAGAAAAGGAAGGAAACACACGAAACATCAGTTGCCGAAGAAAGGGAACCCTCAAAGAAATCCAAGCAGGACAAAACAAAGTTCTTCTTCTAAGACAAGGTAACAATACTCTCCATAGTTCTTGTACATACCATGTTTTCTGTACAATCTTGCATATCTATTTCTTAGAATATAATATGTTCCAAGAGAAGCTATAACTATGGAAGAACAACAATATAAGGATTTCTATCACTATGACTACAAGTCAGACAATACACATGAAAGGATGAAGTACATCAACAACCCCTGATAACAATTCATGTGGAAGTTATTACATAAGTAACAGCTGCAAGATAAGCCAAAATCAGAATCAATCTTGAAGAAACCTAGAAGAAGTAAAGACATAAAGAAGTCACCAATCAAGAAGAAATTGGAGAAAGACTTATGACACCTTGTAGAAGGAAATAAGGATGCAGACGGAAGCGTGGATTATGTTATATGGAGGGAGCCGATTATTTACTTCCAAAAGAAAAATATGCACTCATACATGAAGCAAGGATTAGGAGGGAGTTAACCCTATGATCCATTGAAGATGATGAAGTATATATCCATGGTAGCAGCCATGAAATGCAGTATGTGTTAAGTTTGACTTTAGAAGAAGTCTTATTCGAAAAGAAACCTTAAAGTATCCCTGGTTGTCCATCCACATCCATGATCCTATGATGAAAGGAAGAAGTTGGAATCTTCAGGGCATGGAATCTACAAAAAAATCCATGGACCTAAGAGCTAAAGAGAAACATGAGGAAGAACATGAAGATTCCAAGAGAGAAAGAAAAATCAGAACAACTAGTCATTGTATCGAGGATCACAAGACTACCATCCTGATATGAACTCACTAAAAGCAATCAAGCAGAGGAAATGAAAGTTGAGATGAAGAACAATGTATGGAAGACTCATGAATGTAAGCATTACGAGATCTAGAACCATAGGTTCTCCCAGATAGAGGGAGAAGACTATGATGATTGATGGTTCCAATAAACCAGATATACCTCGACATGAGCCATTATATCATTCGCAATATCCACGGGTTGGAATTGACATCAGATAAATGAAAAGACTATTCTCTAGAATAATTGAACAAAGAGAATATGTAGAGAAACCTCAAGGATTTGAGGTATAACAGAAAGAGACCCTTGTATGAAGATGAAAGAGGATCTTGTACAGACTCAAATGACTTGGTGCAAAACTTCTCATGCACAACAGAAGCATGGTGAAAATATTCTATGATAAAATTCAGAATGGTTACTCAGAAGTCCAGGATGATGGATTGCTAATCCATGACAAACTCTCATGATGAAATAACAAGTGCCACATGGATATCTTCCAGTTTGAGCCTTGCCACGATGTTATGAGCTAGCAGAAAGCAAAGGAGATGAATTCAAATATGATATACTATATTGATCAAAGTTATATGAAGCCTTCAAGAAAATATTAGTGTTCCAGAAAGACCGAAGTACATTGAGATCAAGAATTACAGTCTCTGTGATGAAGTCCATAAAAGAGAAAGTGGTTCTCCAATATATATCTCCACAGATGAGCAGATAAGAAGACATTTTGGTAAAGCCTCTATCCAAGAATAAAGAGTTTGTGTACTCAAGCTGGAGCCCATGGAGATGAATTCCTTATTGAAAAAGGAAGAGATGACTCCCAAGTTGGGAGGGAGCACTGATGTGTTATTAACTTATGGAAAATCATTTTTCCATTCAAAAAATGGTCCAGGATGAGCAGTTCCTTTCCAGTTCGGAAAGTGGTTTGAGATTTCTGACGGACAAGCATTTTCCAATTTGGAAAATGGTCCAGATCGAACGGTCATTTTCGTGAAATTTTTCGATGGATTGTTGATGTACCATAGACAATGATTTCCCATTGTGGTTAACATGGGGAATGGTCTAGGACATTCTCTCTTCTTGATGGTCACTCTCAGTAGTGTCCAAGAAGACTGGTCTGCCTCGTTAGACAGTCATTCTTTTGAAGCTCACAATTGTGAGCAGTTTCAAGGAATGGTCCATTTTGGAGGTTGGTGCAGGACAATCATTTCCTTAGGAAATGGTCTGGACAGTCATTCCCTAGGGAAGATTCATTATCTCCAGGTTGCACTTTTTTTAGTGCCAGAGGAATGGCCCAGATAGGTGAATGGTCCAGGTTCAACAATCAGGGACAGACATTCCCTAGGGTAGACTCATTCGCTCTAGGTTTCACTTTGTTTAGTGCTAGAGGAATGGCCCAAGATAGGGAATGGTCCAGGATCATAAATCATGACAGTTATTCTTACTTGCTTGAGAATAATATTCTAGATAGATCATCATTGATGTTTTACCTTCTGAGGGCAGATGCTCTTCCAGATATCACAGATTTGAGTGGAAGAATGGCCCAGATGATTCAATTTATATCATAACAATGTTTTTCTATGCAGGTTGATATCAGATGATTTTTATGGAGACAGTATGTCTTTGGACAGTAGATGTATGCTAATGTGGTGGATGTGTTCCACTGATTATGAATATATGTCACTGATCAAGTATCTGTGTGCTACTTGGTGTGGTAGTGTACCACTGGATTGTAGTTGTGTACTACTATGGATAGACACATTTTTGTTCTATTGAACAAAATTGTTCTGATTGCCTTGAAAACTATCAGTAGTGTTGGAAATAATTATCATCTAGATGGATGGTCAATGGACAAAGATTTCCCAGATGGAAAATGGTTCGGGACATTCATTCTTCTAGGAAATATGTCTGGATTAGAATAATGGCTCTTATGTCACTATGTGGAGTGAGTGACTTATCCAACATCTTGTCTAATTACTCAGATGGAGTATGGTTTCGAGAGATGATGAAACTATTGACACTAATGGTGATGATGGTGCTCATGATCTAGTCATGAGATAGTCTATACAACTATGTTGATGCTACCAGATGAATGGTATGTTTGTGCTCAAGACCATTACCTATAATACCTCCCTAGCTAGGAGGGAGTGTTGATATTATGGTAGATCTGGGAGGTATTTACCTCCACGTGTAAACCCGACAAGAATAGAATATTCCAGGAAGCAAGAAGAAACCCTAATTAGTTGGCTAATAACCCTAGATGACAAGTCGACTCAAGAGGATAATTTGTATTAGGTTATTATCCTCCAAGAGAAGAAGTCAACTGAAGGAAATATTATATACTAAGTAAATAGGCACCTAGAATGAGAAGTCGGCCTAGGCAATTTGCCAGTTTTAGTATAAATATAGGAGGTCGGTCTTCATTCTGGCAGACATTCTCAGAACTGAAGAAGGAACACTTGTGCGCACTGCAGTTGGCAAGTTGTGCACAAGTTTGGAGGAGAGTTGTTGTTGCAGTTGTTGTAGCTAGTAGATATTTGTTTTGGCTTGGACTCTCTTGGTTATGGTTGGAATCTCTGATCAGCTATTGTCACTCTTTCTTGGTACGTTATCCTTGGAGAAAGGTGCGCCACCTTTGTTTGGCTATCCAGCCTAGGGTTTTCATCCGGAATGATTCTCTGTCAAGGTTAAGGTGCTCAAGGGTGGCTTAGACCTATGGTTGGGTGATAATAGTGATATTTCCTATGGTTAAACGAGCACATCCATCATATTCTAACACCATTCACAGAAGTGGGTGAAGGGGACCCCGCTACATTTAATTGTTGATAGCAACATCTAGAAGAAACTCATCTCAGCTGAGGGTGTCAAACAGATGGGGTTGTCGACAACACCACACCCACATACATACAACATTAGGTGGCTTCACCAGGGAAGAGATCTTTGTGTCAGCCAACAATGTCACCTGTCTTATGGCATCCAATCCTTGAAGGATGAGGTAGTGTGTGATGTTTCCCCTCTTGATGTTTGTGATGTTGTTTTGGGCCAACCATATATGTGGACATGTCATGTTGTTTATGAGTCTCGACCCTCTAGTGTCATTATTACTCTGGGGGGTGAGATCTACAAGATGCCAGAGGTAGTTCTGACTATTGTTGCACCAAAACAGTGTCGTAAGGTAATCTCTCATACTGCAAAATTTATCCTCTTCAGAGTCCGTTCAAAGGATGCATAGGAGGACACTGCAACCATTACAGCCTCAACACCTTCTATCCAACAAAAGAAAATTGTTGAAGAGAAAGAATATATTGTTTCTTAAACTATGATGGTGCCTACACAATGCCCCGTCAATCCCAAAGAAGACAGGTTGGTGGAACAAATTCAACCTCGAAAACAACAGGTTCGTGACAACCTTTCATAGACCAAGCAACACAACTTCTCTAGCAAGGCACACAACTCACTATGATTCAGATTCAAAAAACGTTTTCCTCTCTTCCCCGAGAAATCAATGCAATGGAGACCATTGCTTCCGAAGGGGGGAGGAATGATCCAGGTGGATATTGGTGGCCAACCACATGTTCCAAATTCCACTTGGCTCATCTTGACAATTTTCAGTTCAACACGCTTCTCTATAATGGTGACATCTATGTTTCATGTTCCAAATTCCACTTGGCTCATCTTGACAATTTTCAGTTCTGCACTTCCAGGGCTACCTTGAAGCCCTACACAACATCTATTTGGATATTGGTGGCCACCCACCTATTCCAACTGGATTATTTTGACAGTTTTCATGTCAATACATCTTTCTGTACTTATGGGGTCTTTTTGAGGCCCTAAACAACGATTTTTGGGCTTTCCACAACCTAACTGTTGACTGAGTCAAAGTTTGATGATATAATGTGTAGTTCTTGAACATATCTTTCCAATAGGATATCACATGCCTAAAAGTGAGATCGTATGCAAAGGTTACGACCCTGGGAAGTTGATGTAATAACTTACCCCAACGGGGCCCATGCCAATTTTGATGCTTCATCTCCTAGGGTTAGGTTTTTGGATGTCTAGAGTTTTTTCATTCATGTTTATTATAAAAAGGCCTTTAGAGCCTCATTGTACTCATCTTCTTGTGAATGAGCATAGCCGTCACATATCTTCTCAGAGATAAAGATTCCACTATTATACCGAGTCTTGCACTCTGTATTTTTACAGTCTCTGTACAATTCTTTCATTAATAGAAATCATGTATTGTTGTATTTCTCTGTTTCTGGAAATATTTATGTGTATTTCATTGTAATATCTCTACTTTCATTTCATTCCTAAAATAATCTTGATCAGTGGTATTAGAGCAGGCTCCTCTTGATTTTTTTTAGTGCATGTTCCCGACAAGGTCTGAGTATAGAACGTTGGGTCTCGAGCTTGTCTCTATTGAGGAAAATTGCTCTCGCACGCCCAAGAAACCCTCCATGGTAGAAGAAAATAAAAATGGTGGAGCATTATATTCTATTAGCCTGTTGCTTGAGAAAGATCTCACGCGACGGAGGAACGAAATGATGGAGAATTTTTCCCACATCCTTCAATGCCTTATGATAGCAACATGAGAATATTCATCAAGCGACCACTTTGGAGGAACTTCTCCCTTAAAGGTACACGTTAAATTTGATATTCTCGTATTTGAAGGTCAGATAGATGTGGATGCCAAGAAAAATGGTTAAATCTGCTAAAAGGTTATTTCTATGTTCACAATTTTTCCGACAGGGAAAATATCACCTTCACACTCCTCAAGGCTCTCCCCCATGTCAAATATTGGTGGGAAACTTACTAGAATCAAAGTTCCACAGAGGAATCTAGAATATATGAGATCGAGCCCACTTGGGGTGTAACAACCCTAGTTAAGTGATTGCTTAAGGTTTATCAAGTATAATAAATTAAATAATTAACTGTCCTAATATATTTTAGTTAAACAATGATTATTTATTAATAATATTAATTAATTGATTAATTGTTTATTAATTGTTTATATCTATTGATTAATTAATTAATTAATTAACACATTAAAGGTTGGGTAATAAATTAAGAGATTAATAATTTTTATTTATTTATTATAAAACTTTATGTATGCAGGGGGATGAAGCATTGAGTGGAGGGATAAGGTAATAAATGGAGGGATAAGGTGGGTGGCATTAAAGGAGGGTAGGATTCGGTGAATGGGGGGAGGATATGACTGGGCAGAGGCCTTCGAGAGATGATTATGAAAATTTGGGGAGAGGAGCATTATTGCAGAAGAGGACTTTATTTTCTAGGGGATATTTTTCTGGTTTTGGAGTTTGGGTGGACTGTTATAGGGGTGCACCAGGTTGCTGGGAGTTTTGGGCTCGGGGTCCAGGAATCCTCACAGAATCCTAGAGCTACGGAGCCGGACAGACTCTATTCCTAGCTGGCAGGGAGGAAGATTCGGTTTTGGGCAGAGCAGCAAAGAGGACAACCAGAGATCGAGAATTTAGAATCAGACCGAGGTATTTTTATTTATGTATTTTCATGATTATGTGGTGTTATGTGGTTGTTACCTAAGCTTATTTTCATGTTGTTAATAAGTTTAATTTATGTTGAAAAATAAATGATTATCCGTTGGTGAATTGAATGGTACATGATATAATTTCTTCATTCTTTAATTTTAGCTTGTATTTTTATAAGCATCTGTAGGGACAGAGACCTTACACATGGTATCAAAGCTTCAGTTTGAAGCACTGGAGCCTTAAGGGCCTACCTACCCACCTACCCAACTTAGGAATGGAACTGTACCCACCCAGAAATTTAAACAACCCTAAATAATTTGTATAGGATATATATATATTGAAAGCAGTCCAGGGGCCCTGAAACCCTTAATTAGATAAATCTGGTCCAAGCTCCAGCTCCGCCTAACCTGCAAGCCAATCCATCATCTACTATAAAATAATATAAAACATATAATAAAAAAAAAAAAGGTGTAGGAAGAATAGATAAAGAATATATATATAAAAAAATACTCTTGTTTGATGCCGATGATGCTGGAACTGCCAAAAATCTTTACTTCTGGAAGAGGAATATGGAAATACACCAAGCCTGAAGCAGATTTAGACTGTGTTGATGGGTTTCTTCGTAGTTTCTCTGCAATTTGGCAGAGGTCTCTTTGAATCAACCTTGTTGAGAAGATTTTATCCAACCATAGCCAGTAATGTTAGGATCCGTTGAGTAGTCTCCACTGTCTAAAAAAAAAATGTAGATTCAGAACACTTTTAGCCACTAAACAATTGCAAGACAAAAGCATATTATCATTAGTGAATATTTTTGGTTGTAACTGCGTGAGAGATTTTTTTTTAGTACTACCCGTCTTTGGGTGAACCCTTCACCGATGATTAGGGAGCCTATCCACCAGGAATACCAACCCGTGTTTATCAGACTTTCAAGTACCAATAAATTGACATTGAAATAGATGGGCAGATATAAACTAAAACACTTACCCCACTCGGGCCCAGGGAGCCTGTCCACCGGGAATACCAACTCATTGTGATAAAATACACACTGATCCACACACCAATCTATGAAACGAGCCAACTTATCTTAATGAGGATGAGATAAGATTTCCAAATGGAATCAACGTTGCAGTTGAGAAATGAAGACAACTGAGCATAGATTCGGATTGGATTCCTGCAACAAGTTCACCAGCAGAATTGTTGGGTATGTGTTATATTCTTTGCATGTCTGTGTGTGTGGGTGCGTCAGATACGACGACTGCGTCTGACGATCCCTTCACCTAGGGCTCTGCCATGTGCGCCGGGAACTTTCCTAGGGGGGTCCCAGGGGGGGGGCAGGTATGCCCCCCCCTGGTTACGCGGAGCGTTCGGGGCAACGTTCCAAAATTTTTTTTGGGTGGTTTTTTGCTATTTTTAGCGGATTTTGCTATTTTTAGCTGATTTGTAAATTAATCCCGGATTAAGGGATTAGGGTTTTGGTATCTACGGAATACCTAAAAACATTGTATATATTGTATGGCGAATGGTGAAATTCGATATAATGAA
>ML815549.1:129075-162562 GCA_009831015.1 Picea engelmannii
ATATTGTGAGAATGTAAATTTTATGAATGTTTAAATGTTATTGATGATGATGGATATGATGCGATCTACTATGTGAATGTAAATTTTATGAATGTTTAAATGTTATTGATGATGATGGATATGATGCGACATATTGTGTGAATGAGAATCCTATGAAGAATTAAATGCTATTTGAACGATGTTGGATATGATGCAATCTGTTATGTAAATGATAATTTTATGAATGGGTGTTGTTAATTGAATTATGGGATATTATGAGATATATTTCTAACTTGAAAACTTTGATGTTAAAGTTGTTGGTACGTGGATACCGAATTGAAATTATGATTGTATGCAATTACATGATGACAATGCATAGAAATGTATGAGTTTGTGTTATAGACTAATATGCAGGTTATGGGCTATGAAATAGACAAGGGATAATGATGATGAAAGTGGATGTCATGAACACTAGCCGAGAAACATTATGGTATGAATCTTTGTATGTGAAATTATATTGGTTTGGATGCATTGCTATGATATGTGGACCAGTGCAGGATTTCAAGTGGTGAGACTGCCCAAAACTGAATAGACGATGACAAAACTCCCAGCAACACGGTGCCACTGTATATTCCATTGTAGGGTGTGGACCCTAGTTATGATTAGGAGGAGTGGAGGCATTTCCCACCATGTATCCTCCGAAACCTGAAGTCATGGGAGGACGATGTTAGCTCATGCTCCCCTAGACGTGTGATGATGACTGTCAGTTGCCTGCTGGGGAAGCTTGGTCAAGATAGTGACACTTCCGTTTATGGGTTCTATTTGGAGTTAGGTCAATATAGTTGATGCTCCAAGATAGTCCAGCAGAGGAAGGATAGGAATGGAAGATGGAAGTAAGTTAGGGAGAAAGGATGAGTAGAAATAGTTGAGAGTGTATGGAGATTTGCCCTATGTTGGAACTTATTGTTTTCCTTTTGAAAAGAAAATGCATATATATATATATATGAATATTCATAATTATGTAATTAAATTACAATTGTTTAAATAACGTTGTTGAGCTAGATAATTGAAATTAAAGGATTTCGCAAACATTTGATTGGTTTATTGTCTTTTATAAAATGAATAGTCTTCTTGAATGGATTGGATGCATGAGGAAATTACTATAGAGATGATAGTTATTGATATTAGTACATGAACGAGACTTGTATGTACTAGCTACACATGCATTTCTTGCACATGTACACTAGTATGAATGAGTTTCTTGGCTTACTTACTAATAATGATGATTATTTGTTATGAATGTGAGGACCATGTTTCTTTTCCCTTGTATCATAGAATACTTTAACTTCAGGACGAAGTTTCCTGAAGGGTGGGTGTATGTAACAACCCTAGTTAAGTGATTGCTTAAGGTTTATCAAGTATAATTAATTAAATAATTAATTGTCCTAATATATTTTAGTTAAACAATGATTATTTATTAATAATATTAATTAATCGATTAATTGTTTATATCTGTTGATTAATTAATTAATCAATTAACACATTAAAGGTTGGGTAATAAATTAAGAGCTTAATAATTTTTATTTATTTATTATAAAACTTTACGTATGCAGGGGTATGAAGCATTGAGTGGAGGGATAAGGTAATAAATGGAGGGATAAGGTGGGTGGCATTAAAGGAGGGCAGGAGTCGGTGAATGGGGGGAGGATATGACTGGGCAGAGGCCTTCGGGAGATGATTATGAAAATTTGGGGAGAGGAGCATTATTGCAAAAGAGGACTGCATTTTCTGGGGGATATTTTTTTGGTTTTGGAGTTTGGGTGGACTGTTACAGGGGTGCACCAGGTTGCTGGGAGTTTTGGGCTCGGGGGCCAGGAATCCTCACGGAATCCTGGAGCTAGGGAGCTGGAAAGGCTCTGTTCCTAGCTAACAGGGAGGAAGATTCGATTTTGGGCAGAGCAACATAGAGGACAACCAGAGATTGAGAATTTAGCATCAGACCGAGGTATTTTTATTTATGTATTTTCATGATTATGTGGTGTTATGTGGTTGTTACGTAAGCTTATTTTCATGTTGTTAATAAGTTTAATTTATGTTGAAAAATAAATGATTATACGTTGATGAATTGAATGGTACAGGATATAATTTCTTCATTCTTTAATTTTATCTTGTATTTTTATAAGGCTCTGTAGGGACAGAGACCTTACATGGGGTATTTTTGTGTGGATGCGGTCAAGGAACAATATTACCCTATTGATAGCTATGAAGAATAGTACATGAGATGGACCAAATTGTGGCAAGAGAAGATCCAAAAAGTGTCAGAGTTCAAAAATACATCCCATACCTTATGCATCAAGTTGGGTATCAAAGACTCTGAGTGAAATCTGGTTCTGAAATTTCATGGGGCTCTACATAGGTACATCCAAACTGAAATGGATTTCCTAAACATCTCATCACTGGGAGTTGCCTATCGATATGTTGTCAAAATCGAGAAGAAATTTAGGCACCAAAACAAATGGGAGTTTGGGTCTGCAAATCCATAATAAACAAAGCATGATAAAGATGACCCTAACCAACAACATTTCGACAACCAGTCCAAGACATAGGAAAAGAAGGGTAAAGGAAAGATGAAGAATGACACTAGGAAGTGGTTTGACTTCCACAAAATCCCTTATCACAACACCGATGAATGTCGCTCGAAAAATTCATTGGTGGTTGAGGTCAAATACAATGATTCAAACCCTAATTCAGAATCAGATCTAGAAAATAATGAAAAAATACAGATCATCAACACAGAACCCACTGCTACTATCGCGACCACAAAAATTCAATTGGAAGAACCAGTATATCTTAAAGAGGGGGAACGTCTTTTCCATTCACAGATGTGGGTGAAGGGGATCCTGCTGCATTTCATTATTGATAGCGACAGCTAGAAGAACCTCATCTCAGCTGAGATCGTCAGACAATTGGGATTGTCGACAACACCACACCCACATCCATACAACATCGGGTGGCTTCACCAGGGCCGATATCTCCATGTCAGCCAGCAATGTCGCATGTCTTATGGCATCCAACCCTTCAAGGATGAGGTAATGTGTGATGTTTCCCCTCTTGATGTATGTGATATTGTTTTGGGCCAACCATATATGTGGAAACAACATGTTGTTTATGAGTCTCGACCCCGTAGTGTCATTATTACTTTGGGGGGTTAGCTCTATAGGATACCAGATATAGTTCCGACTATTGTTCCAAAAAAACAGTGCCACAAGGTAATCTCTCATATTGCGAAACTGAGCCTCTTCACATTCTATTCAAAGGATGCACAAAAGGCCACTGCAACCACTGCAGCCTCAACACCTTCTATCCAACAAAAGTAGATTGGAGAAGAGAAATAATATATTGTTTCTTCACCTGCGATGGTGCCTACACAATGCCCCATCAATCCCAAAGACAACAGGTTGGTGGAACAGATTCAACCCCTCCAACAACAGGTTCATGACATCCTTCCACAGACCAAGAAGCACAACTTCTCCAGCAAGGCACGTAGCTAACCAAGATTCAGATTCAACAAACGCTTTCCTATCTTCCCCAGGCATTCAACGCAATGGATAAAATTTCTTCCTATGGGGGGAGTACTGATCCAGGTGGATATTTGTGGCCACCCACATGTTCCAAATTCTACTTGACTCATCTTGACAGATTTTAGTTCAGCACGCTTCTCTGTAAAGGTGACATCTCTTTGTAATTGTGGGTTCTGTACTTTCAGGGTTGTCTTGAAGCCCTACACAACATCTAGGTGGATATTGGTGGCCACCAACCTATTCCAACTGGATTATTTTGGCAGTTTTCATGTCAATACATCTTTCTGTACTTCTAGGTTCGTTTTGAGGCCATAAACAATGTTTTTTGGGCTTTCCACAATCAAACTATTGACGGAGTCAAAGTTTGACGACACAATGTGTAGTTCTCGAAAATACCTTTCCAATAGGCTATCACAGACCTAAAACGGAGATCATATGCAAAGGTTATGACACCGAGAAGTTGATGTACTAACTTACCCCAACGTGGCCCACATGACTTTTGACACTTCATCTCCTAGGTTTAGGTTTTTGGATGTCTAGGGTTTTGGCATTCATGTTTATTATAAAAAGGCCTTTATAGCCTCATTGTATTCATTTTCTTGTGAATGAGCGTAGCCATCACATCTTTTCTCAGAGATAAAGCTTCCACCATTTGAGCGTGTCTTGCACTGTATTTTTATAGTCTTTGTACAATTATTTCATTAATAGAAATCATGTATTGTTGTATATCTTTGTTTCTGGCAATATTTATGTGTATTTCATTGTAATATCTCTGCTTTCAATTCGTTCTGAAAATAATATGGATCATAAAGGGGATGGTCCCTATGAAATGCTTGAATGATGAAATCATTTTCTATGTGATTTTTTACCATAGTTTGATAATATGCTTAAGCTAGTGTATTATGATAAAACAAAACCCCCCTTTTTATTAAATATTCTCACTTTTCCATATTGGTTCACTTGAATAAAAAAAAAAATTTCTCTGTCCTCCTTTATAAGTTAGCAAAAAAATACACAATAATCATCATATTAGCAATATAATCCATCAGTGCTTTGAAAATTGTGACATGATGAATTTATGTGAGATTTCCATGTTGAGAACTGAAACTGATAAACGCACCATGGCCAATAGATGCATACAAAATATATAAGATAATGACTGTGTGGGAAAATACATAGGTGCGCACGACCATGTGTGGACAAGCCCTACAATGTGTGATAACCCCTAAAATAGAAATATGGATTTATGAAACCATGTGTCTTAATAGGTTCACCTCAAGTCCCCCAATCCTATCTAAGACAAAGGGAAGTGAGAATGAAGTCTACAAATACTGATCATGGCCAACTAACAAGTCTAAGAGTCCATAATACACAATCTTCCACATGGCCTACAAAGTTTTGACTTGCATCTTTGGGCTTACAATAGTGTAGCCAGATGCAAAATGTAGGGTACCTCCTAGAGAGGTAATAAGACCCATCAATCGAAAATGTCATCTTCATCCCATTCATCATGGCTAGATAGTATGAGTTTTCTCCTGATTTCTTCTCAACCATGTAAGGACCAATTCACAACACTCATACTTCTTGTTATAATCAAGCTCTTTGTTCATTTTGTCCCACATTAGTGCAAGGCTCCCCTTATCAAACTCCACATATGTTATTTATTCAATATATGGTTGGGAAGGGTGGGGGTTGTCGATGGAAACTTTGATATCTTCCCTACACGACTGAGTACTTTCATCTTCATTCTTCTTAAGGATCTTTAAAGATCCGAGATCCTTGCTTCTGTATCTTGAAAATTTCTCTTCATATTGGTCAGTGTTTGGAAACAAATCATCATAATCAATTCTATCCTCTTAAGAAAATGGTAAGGATACCAAATCTTGACCTAGATCAAGAGTATGATGAGGTTATTCCTACTAAAAGTGTATGCCAAACTCATCATCACTCCAAAAATATGGGTTACCAAGTTCCTGCACAGGTGTCTTCATAAATGGTTGACTATATAAATCATCGAAAGTGTCATCTCTCATTGAGATGCATGCATGAGTAAGGTCTACACTAAGATACCCCCCCAAAGTAGTAGGACACTTTCTAGACAAGATCATCCCCCATGCATCTGGTACATCAATCACTATCACATCCATCTTGATATCAATGTGTGGATATGCAACCAAATATAACTCTAGGTCTTTTATAAGGCCATATACTTTGACTGTCTTCGAATCAATGACACATACATTTACTTAAGGCCTTGTTACTTTAAAACTTAACTATTTCATAACCTTCAAAGGCATCACATTTTTCTAGGCCCCAAAATCAAGCATGCAGTTATTTAGCCACAAACCATTGGTTCCCAATGAGGTGAAAAAGAGTGGGTTTTTATCCTTCTTTTTTCCATGGTACATAGTATGTAATATCATAGGTGGATCATCAACCCCATCTTGAAGTTTTAAATCCTTGAGGAATTCTCATCTTACTGATGGAATCTTGCACATCTCAACCATTAGGAAAACCATGTTCATCTTTCCAACCATACTCTGAAAGTCAACACTCAACTCAACACATTCCTTCTTCCGAATAAGTTGTGGAAGTAGAACTTCAACTAGAAGTGGAGGAGGAGGAGGCACTATGCGTTGATATTATGGTAGTTGAAGGAGGTATTAACCTCCACTTGTGACCTTTGATGATATTAGAATATTCCAGGAAGCAAGAAGAACCCTAAAAGACTTGGAAATAACCCTAGAAGAGAAGTTGGCTAAAGAGAATATTTTATATTGAGTCTTTAGCCTCTAGAAAGAGAAGTCGGCCCAGACAGCCTAAAGAGAGCAGTATAAATATAGGGCACCATAGCTCATTTGACACACACAACTTGCAACTGCATAAATTTGGTAGTGCGCAAGTCTGGAGAGCAGTTGCAGCTGTAGTTACTGCAACCTGTAATTTAGGTCTTTCTAGGTTGGACTTTTTGATCAATCTTGGTTATCTTTGCTCGGTGCATTAGCCTTGGTTGGCTATTGATTTGCTACCAGAATTCTTCTTTCTGTCAAGGTCAAGGTGCTCGGGGGTGGTATTCGTTCCTATGGTTGGGTGACAATATTGCTATATTGTCTATGGTTAAACAAGCACACCCACTTTTCTAACACTATGTTAGCTGCTCGAATTGATATCTTGGGGGCCTTGTTCCTTCTTGAGTAAGTTAAAAATTCTCTCCTCCCAAGCCTTTCTTTGGATGCCTCATCTATTTGAATCAATATCTCAAGTATGGCATGTTTATTTGCTTTCTTCTTTCTTTCCTCGAGCTGCTCCTCAGTAATATTGTAGCATTCTTCAGAATTCACCATCAACATTGTCTCAAGGAAATTCATGCAATGAACATGATCGAGATCTTATTTCTCTATTTATCTAAGAAAATCAACCTCCTAGTGAGGTTCATCACAAGGTAAAAACTAGGGTACCCCTTCCAAGTTAATCATCTCAGTAGGTCCCAAAGTATATGGTTCCTTTGTTTCTTCTTGCGATCTTGGTCTCCAACCTATGTTCCCATTCTATGACCTATTGAAATACGTTCTAGAAACATTTTATTGTTGGGATCTTTCCAAGTTGGTTACCATGTTCATAATTTGATTTTGATTCCGAAAACGTTGGGCATGCAAATGATCCATTTTCTGAGACAAAATCATGATTGGGTCTCACATAGGCATGACACTAGCTTGTGTCTTTTGTTTTGGTTCTATATTGGCTCGGGGAAACTGAAAAGGATCGATCTTGGAGCTCAAGAGGTTATCTTCGATTCTTGTTGAATATTACCTTGCCTTGGTCAAATTTTCAGCCATTTTTTCCTTTAATATAAATCCAAATTTTTCTTCAAAGGCATTGGTGTATAAGAGAAGGATCGATGCTTCTATTGGATCTAATTCTTTTAGAATTTGTTTGAGAAAATCGTCGAGTCTAGCATCAAACTCTTTCACTTTCTCATTTTATTTCTTCTTAATCTGATTGAACTGGATCAAAAACATCCCATTGTCTCTTTTGGTTCCCCATATCTTCAAGAATGCTTCAACCAAGGCATCAAATTATCAAATTCCCCTATCAGGAAAATTGTTGAACCACTTTCTAGCATCTTCTGCAAAAGAGGAAGCAAACAATTTTATAACAACATCTTCTTCATTGAGACTCATATGGTTTTCACCTATGGCTTGGTAAAATGCATCTAGATGTTCTTCGGTAGTGATGAAATTATTCCCAGTAAATTTAGGCAACCATTTACCAAAATATTTAGGCATGTCATGGGAATACCCTTGAATACAGTTCATTCTTAATGTCTTATATAAATTGATGGTCCAATATTTGGTAGCTATTGGGGATAGTGGAAGGATTCCTTTGAACAAGGTTCTAACAATGGGTGAATTATGAGGAGGCATTCGTCAATAAATGTAAGAATAGTTGAATCTTCTATCGACTCTAGGGAGAGTGCATACGACATTCGAGTTCTTAGGATGTGGATTTTCCGGATGAAATTTATGTAAGGTTAATCAAAATATATGGGGGTGACTTTTCTCGGTGGATTCTCCAAGAAAGATATAAGAAAAATTCTTTGGCAAAGGCTTTCCAAATGTTGTTTTGGCTTCAGAAAGGATCCTGAATCCTCCCCGACAACGACGCCACAATGTTTATCGCACAAACTGTCACTTGGGAAAATCCAACCACAAGTGTCACTAGTGTGACACAACTAGGAGTAAGAACCAATGTCACCTTAGAAAATACTCCCCTCATTTTAGTGATGGATAAATCCAACACAAGGGAGGCTTCCTGATGAAATCAAGGGAAATAATGAAATAGATAAAGTAAGGTTCAAGGTTCCCTTTATTGGTCACAAGTAATATCAAGATAGGGCTTGGAGAAGATGTTGTATGGTTAGTATCTAACAAGAAATCACCTACATGAGTATATATAGAAATCCAATGATATAAAACAATGATTTGCATTTCCAAAATGCACTATTTAAGCTCCAAGCCACTAATTAATCGAAGGAAAAAGACTTATGTTGTAAAATTGCAGCAAATAAACAATGTATACCAGCAATAGTAAATTGTAACAACAACAAGATTCAATCTTAGAAATCAACATATGAATAGCTCTAAATTTAGCTCACAACTAGCACTTCAATGTCTAATCATTACCCAAGATTTTCCATAGTTAAATATTGAGAAAAGTGAGTGTTATCAGCAAAAATTATGCAGCCCTAATGAATGTAGAAAACCATTTATTATGGTAGCAATCTAAAGAAGGAGTTCCATCGATGTTTTAGCATCAATTGCTTGCATATGACATAAATAACTAGAGTATAAGAGAGTGATTTCAAGAGAGCATATATCACGTTTATAAATGCAACTAGTTCCTTATCTTAAAAGGGTTAATGGATTCAAGGGAGAGAGCACATTCAAGAGGGTGAAAGGTCAAGGGGAAATCTAGACAAAAATATCTAGAGGAGTCTCAACAATCTCTATATTTATGTTTCCCTAGAACGTCTAGCAAGGGACTCTCAAACAATCCTTTTAGATATTCTATGCTTTTAAAATAACCCTTTTCAAGATCACAAGGGAGGGGGGATGATGTCTTAAGGGAGCCTCAACAATCCTTAGGGGATTTTTCCTAAAAGGATGGAAAGCTAGAGGAGTCTCAACAATCTCCAACCAAAATCCTTGCAAAGAATCAAAGGGAAATTAGAGTTTAGGGTTTTAATGACAACCTTGAACAATAGAATGCAAAATATCCAAGAAAAAGAGAGATTGTCCACTTTCAACCAATATTTCTTGCATAGAAACCCTATAAAACACCTTCCATCCCTAAGAAATGCTTCCTCAAACCAAAAGATTCACCCAAGATAAAAATTGCACCTCTTCTCCAAATTTGCACAAGAAGACAAGAAAGAAGAGATAAACTCTCCAAGAGAGGAGACACAATGATAACTCAAAAATGCTAGTTATGATTCAAAAAGAAAACCGACTTTCCCTTTTATAGAGGGAAAACCAAGTTGATTTTCCCTAATTTCCATAATTGAAGGGATAAAACAAGTTTAAAATGTCAAAGTGTCTAGGATGACCTCATAAAATGACCAAAATATGCTAAAAATAACAATAAATGAGCCTCCAACGTCTCTTCAAGAGGGTGACGTACGGTGACAAGCCTCCAAAGGCTAGGGAGTCATCATACAAGTGGTGCCAAGCCATCCCCATCATCAAATACTCAACCAAATAGAGTTGGGTAATGCACCACCCTCATGCCACAACATCATCAAATGCACCCCCATGTCACATCAAGCCCTAAAATCATGACGTAAAGGTCAAAGTGAGTAACGTCCAAGCAATGGGGGGTGATATCATCTGTGATCCATCAACAAAAACCTCTTTCATGAGGCATGAAATCATCCAATCCCTCTAATATAAGGGGCACAACATCCATCTCGTGGGATTTCATGTCCCCATGGAGATCCAAAGTGACACACCATCTGCATGAATGATGTAATCAATAAGGCCCCAGAAAGACAAGCTAGTATGCCCTCCAAGGGTCTACTAGTCATATGAATCATGTCAAGTAAGTCATATTTCATACAAGAGCCACCTAAACAAGCAACATTAAACTTCTTTCACACTTCACAAATACTCAAATAATTTATACAATTTGCTAAATTTAGGTATGGGAGGGTTATCAAGGTAAGCTATTGGGTGAGCTAGGACCCAAGTAGAGGGATATTTACCACGTGGACCTTATCTAAGATATGTAATGGATGTGAGGTGGTTTTAGGAAAAATATTTGGGCATGGGGTCATTGACATGCAAAGTCTTGTACGGTCTCATTTCCATGGGTGCATATGTAGAGGGTGTGTGACATATTGACTTACCCTTTCCCCGATGATTCCTTTTTCCAAGCCCCCTTTTATGCATTTTTTTGTTATGATTTGTGAGTCCCCTTTAAAAAGTTTCAAGCATATCATTCCATGATTTTGATTTCTGGTGGGGTATTTTAAAGTCCTTATTTATAGGTGAGGCATTTATTCTCACTCGGGACTTAGAGGCGACATCAAATGGGGGGGTAGAGCTCAAGTATGGGTTGTATTTTTCTTTACCCTTTACTCCACCATTTAATTTTTGTCACAATTTCTCTTAAATTTCTTTCTTTATTTAATGTTGTCAACAATCCCTCTGGGCATTCAACTCCTTATTTCCATAAGAGAATGAGGTAAAAACCATTTTGGGGTACATTTAACACCCAAAACCCAAAAGATAGGGGGAAAAAAGGAAAGAGAGATGGAAAGTGGTAAAATATTATTGGGAATGGTACGATGACTCACCAAAAGAACCCTCGGTAGCACCCCCTTTTCCCCGAGAGTGAAAACACTTACTAGGATACCAACATAACCACCAAGGTGAAATGAGGAAAAATGTATAAATTCCAAGCAAACATTTCATAAACAGAAAGAACCAATTGATACTCATTCGAATTCCCCAAATATTAAAACAACACTTACCATGAAACGTGACTAGTTACCTCATGAAGAAAGACCTACTATCTCTCTGTGAACCATAATGATGTGGTGACACTGCTTTACTGCAGACGATGGTGATGAAGTGTGGTGAAGAAGTGGAGTTGTATGTGGTCATCATGTGGTTTGTTGATCATCGTCCTTTGGGCACTCCATGTATGCTACTTGTATGCCTCGAGACTCGATCTCCTTAGTTACCCCTTGATGTGGGGGGGGTAACAGGCCCAACTAGAGAAGGTTCCATAGATTATCCATTATATTTTCTAGCAGGAAGCTATCTCATGTCACAATTAATTACACCATAATGGAGAGAGTGGGAAAATTAATGATGTATGCACTACAAAATTTTAAGAATTATATTCTATGAAATAATTTCAATTTTTTCACTAACTAGTCTATGCTAAAATACTTGGTAAATAATATAACATTGGAAGGAAGGATCTACATATGGTTGTTGTTTTTGTTTCAATAATTTTATTTTGAGGTAGCAGTAAATTCGAGAAAGAACACAATAGACATTATACAATCTAGGGAGGAGCCAAGGGTTCCACATGAATTACTAGATGTCGACATGTTCCACATTAAATCTATTCCAAACTAATTTGCAAAGATTGGACATTTTTAAACACCATTGTTGCACCAAAATGATATGTCAAGAAACATGTTAGCCGGTAGTTTACACTTTCAGTTGTAAATTGATTGTAGGACACTTATGCAAGTTCGACACTATTGGTGTACTTCATAAATGTATCCTAGACCATGTGCATGACATGGTACTTTCAAAGGCCCACAATGGATTAATTTGGGGACATTGCATGGAAGGTTCCATGTGTGGGACTTTGGTGGCCCATGTTTCTCCTCAATGGTGTGAACTATGCTAAGTAGTGTAACATATATCAAAGGGTGGAAAGACCTTAAATGAGGGATGAGATGTTGTTACAACCTATTATGGACAAGCAACCATCTAAATGATGGGTCATTGATTTCACCAAGTCAACCATCCCACTTACATTGTGTGCTAGTGTGTGTTACATCATTGCAATGATTAACTACTTGGTGCAATGGGATGGAGTTTCACCAACTAGGTTCCATACCACTGACATTGTGTTGAGGTTCATTTTCAAAAATATTATAACAAGGTTTGGATACTCGTGAAGTCTTACTAGTGATAAGGGAAATAACTTTGACAATAAGACAATGTTGCATTGATGAGAGTTTTCATGATTCAACACAATAAGACTACTCTATACCACACATAGGCTAATGACATGGTGAAGTATTTTAACAAAATTATAAAGAAGGTTTGAACAAAGAGTTTTGTTGTTAATCAATATGATTGGTTTGAATGGGCACATTATTACATTTGGGGTTAAAATACCTATTTTCAGGGATCTTGTTTTTTCAAGATAATGGAAATTAATGTAGGTGAACATCCACATATATTTTGAAATTTTTATTGTGACAATAAATTGTTAAAGTAAATGTTATACTATAATGGTCAATTAGATATTAGACAAAGGCATTAATAAAGTTACTTCGACTTTAATTTGTTTTATTCTTTTATGCTTTATTTCACTTTAGTGTCTTTCTCAATATATCCCATTTTCTTAAAGTGGATTAACTAGATTAGATTGTAACCCCTTATAATAAAGCTTTATTTTTCTCATTATGAAGGCAATCTTGGTTTCCTTTATGTGTTTGTGTTATCATTATATGGTATCAAATCCTAGCATTCTCAAAGGCATATCAAAAGTTTCGAGCCTTTCTAAGGCAAGGTTTCCACTCTTGTGATTTCAACACTCTAGGTAACACAAAATATGAGTGTGTAAAGACCTAGGGACAACTACCAATAGAGATGGAATGAATGATCGCTAGCATGACATATCAAAGAACCAAAAGGGTTTCAAACCATTACAAACCGGGGTCAATAGATTTTTGGTTTAAATCCAGGTTTAAAACAAAAGAAAAAAGTGGGGGATTTTTAGAAGCATGCAGAGTTAGCTATGCATTCCATACTTCCATCGTATAACTACCAAAGACAAATGCCAATTTGTACGAGTGTACAACGCTACAAATTTCATCTAATTTCTCACATGCGAGTTATAAAAACACCGCCAAGATTCATATGGGATTGTAAGGAAATAATTCCAGTCGTAATTTGACCGTATGTTCATATGGATTCACAATTCCAGCCACCAAACATAATTGGTCATTGATTTGATGATTTTTAACAGATTTGGGAAGAAATTGATTATTTTGGCGTTGGTTGTTAGCAAATTTTCTTGATTTGGAGTTGTTTGAGAGTATATATGTCAAAATTTGAGTGTTTTTTCTGATTTTTGAGATTATTTTGTAGTTTATTACGCAATTGTTTAGTAGAGTTGGCAAAATCTATATATTTTAGGGATACTTTTTGGGAAGATTCATAAAAAAATCTTTTGTTTTTTTAGTGATGAATGGTCTCTACAACAATTTAGAGTAAATATCCAAGTATTCTTACTTCATGATTACAGATTGAGGGAGGGAAGAACATGTATTTTAAATATTTTACTTTTTTTCAATGTTTATTTTTACATTTGTGACTTGTACCAATGGCCTTTGTACCAAACATCATTCTAGAAGGTAGCTAGATATTCTCTAGAAGGAACTAAAATACATGGAAGTTGGTATGTTGGCCATATTTGAGTATATGTGTTTGGTTGATATTGTCCTAGGTAATTATACCCAACCACAAGTCATAGGTAGAGACAAGAACAAGTTTGATGAGCGAGACAAAGAAGCATTAATGCTGCTTAACTTGTTTTTGACAGATGAAATGATTCCTAAGGTCCAAACAGGGAAGACTTTGATATATATTTGGAACCATTTAAAGAGTTCCATGAAACTTCGGACAAGGCCAGAGCATTTTTCCTGAAGAATATGTCATTTTCAATCATGATGGATGAGAATGCATCATTACAGGACCACTTTATCAAAATCAAGGATATCAAAGAATAGTTTTTCACCATTGGTTGAATATGGAAGAAGAGAACATGGTGGTAATCATGCTAAAAACATTACCATGTGCTTACAAGCACTTTATTGAGACCCTAAACCTTACCACTACAAATGATGACCCAAATTTTGATGAGCTACAGATGGAAGAGTTAGTTCAGTAGTAGCAGTGAGATAAATATTTCAAAATAAGTCTTTGTAGCCAATGCCAAGGGAAAGGGAAAAGGAAAAGGTGTAAAGAAAATGGTTAAGGAAGTGGTGAAGATGCAACCAAAAGTCAAAAGAACATCACATGTCACTACTGTGGAAAGGTAGGCCATATGAATAAAAACTACAAAAAGAGGTAGGTTGATAAAAAAATCCATCCAGGAGGGCCTTAGCAGAAGGCTTGTGTTCCAAATAAAACAAAGGAGAATAAATCATCCTTCTATGCATTCATGTCCAAGTGGCCAACAAATCAATTCAGGTCATTTGTTTGGTACATTGATTCAGGTGCATCATGACATTTCACCAATAGGAAAGATTGGTTCATGGAGTATATTTCTTGTTCCTCCAAGGATTCAACGATCTTCAACAGTGGGGAAGAGTACACAACAGTTGGCAAAGAGAATGTGCAAATTTCCTTTGGAGGGAAAATTTTGATTTTCCTTAATGTGTATTATGTACCATGCATGGAGCTTAATCTACTATTAGTTAGTTAGATTATGAGACTCTACCCCCAATTATATGTCAACTATAGCAATCACAATTTCTATATAGTTGAGAAAGAGACCAAGAAAACCATTGCTCTTAGTGTGGGGGATCATGGACTATTCATATTGGTTAACATTGGATAGGTCAGGGAGAATGCATGGGAAACCAAGGGTGCATCAGACATCAATACACTTTGGCATAAATGGTATGGGCATATTAACTTGACCTACCTCTCTCGGTTAGCTCAAGAGAATTTTGTAGATGGACTTCATGGCATCTAGCAATAGATTCAAGGTGTATGCGGAGTTTTCCAAGTAGGGAAGCAACATAGAGCACCATTTTATGAAGGATGAGCTTGAAGAGCATAGATAGTCCTTTAGTTGGTTCATGTAGACATTTGTGGACCAATGAACACAACATCAGTTTTCGGTGCAAGGTGTTTCCTTTTGTTTGTTGGTGATTGTAGTAGGAAAATGTGGGTGTACTTTTTGAAATTTTTATCTAAAATGTTTAATGAATTTTAAAAGTTTAAAGCAATAGTAGAAAAAGACTTGAGGTGTCACATTACCACTCTTAGGTCTGATAATTGTGGTGAATTATGTTCAAAAGAATTGAATAAATTTTGTGCTAAATACAGAATCAAAAGATAGTTCACTACACCCTACACTCCACATTAGAATGGAGTTTATAAGAGGTGAAATTGTACTATCACAAAGATGGCCCAATGTATGATGGAGAATAGGTGTGTTCCCAATAGGCTCTGGGTCAAGGTAGTATTCACAGTAGTATACATACTTAATAGATATCCAATGATGGTGGTGAAGAAGAAAACCCAAAAGGAAGCATGGTCTAGGAGGAATCCTAGAATCAATCATCTTAAGGTATTTGGTTCTACTACTTATGTCTGATCCCATATGAGAAGAGAACCGAGTTAGACCTTAAGAGCAAGAAAAATATGATCATAGGGTAAAGCGATAGACATAAATCCTACAAATTGATTGATGTTGACACCAATCAGTTGAACTTTAGCCGAGATTTCATATTTGATGAGGAAGTTGGACCTTTCCAAAATTCTATAGAGAAAAATCACATAACAATAGTCCATTTTGGCTAAGGATTCATGTATCGATATTCAAGTAGCTCCACCTAAAATGGGGGAGGATTATGAGCATGAGGATTTTCCAAGATCTGATTTTGATGATACTAATATAGGTATATGTATCCCATAGCATGGTCATAGTTTCGATGGGGAAGATACCAAAAATAGACCAAAGTGGTGGCACAACACTATTGTAAATGTTTGAGTAGGTGAAATGATCAAGGGACAATCATTGAGAAGTAAGAACAAAAAACAAAAAAACATGGTTAACGTTTCTATAATGGCCAATGTTTAGTAAATATATGAGCCAAAAGTGTCGAAGAGGCAAAAGGGAGACCTGAATGGGAGAAGTTCGTGGAAATTAAACATGAAAGTATGATGAAAAATTATTCTTGGGATCTCACATCTCTTCCACTAGGGAAGAAATATATTGGTTTCAAATGAGTGTACAAGGTCAAGTACAAGGTAGATGACACACTTGATAAGTACAAGGTAAATGGTACGTGTGACAAGTACAAGGCACGTTTGGTTGGAAAAACATTCCCACAATGAGAGGGAATTTACTATGAGGAGACCTTTGCTCCTATGGAAAATATGAGAACCATCTAACTAGTTCTATCCATGACAACACAATTTGGCTGGAAGGCCCATTAGATGGATGTGAAGAGTGCCTTCCTCAATGTATATTTGGAGGAAGAAATCTACAAGTACCAACCACAAGGGTTTCAAGTTCCAAGGAAGGAGAATCTTCTTTGCAAACTAAAGAAGGCTCTATATGGTCCAAACAAGGCACCCCAAGCATGGTTAATTGATATTGACAGGTACTTGGATGAACAAGAGTTCCAAGGAAGTCCTTCATATTCCAATTTGTACATCATAAGAGTTGGAAATAATATCATTATATTTCTCATTTATGTAGATGAAATCATTATTACAAGTAATAACTGTTATTGAATAAATCAAATATAATATGAGTAAATATTTTGACATGACTAATCTAGGCCTCCTACGTTACTATATAGGTCTAGAAGTTTGGAAAACAGGTAGTAGCATTTTTGTCTCACAAACATTCTATGCCAAAATTTTGTTTGAGTGGTTCAAAGTGATATATTGTAAAATCGCATCTACACCTATGGAGAAAGGGTTGAATATTTCATCCAAGACTGACTCTAAGGTAGTTAATGAGTCAATCTATAGGTAGCTAGTGGGGATTTGGATATATCTTACATCCACTAAGCTTGATTTGAGTTATGTTGTGAGATTCATTTCCAAATTCATGATAGTGACGAAGGTAGGACATTGGACACAATGACGAGAATTTTGAGATATGTGAAAGAGACACTTAACTTTGGCATTTTGTACAACAGAAGAAAATACCCTAGGCTATGTGGGTATATAGGTTCAGATTGGGAAAGTTGTGTGGATGATAGAAAATGAACTTATGAGCAACATGCAATAATCCTTTCATCGATAGAATTATACTATTGAGAAGTAATGAAAGGAGCATGTGAGGTAGTTTGGATCAGGAGGATGATTTTAGACATAAAAATGTTGCAAAGAGAGTTGACACCCTACTTTGTGGAAATCAAGGAATTCTCAAACTATTCAAGAATCTATTCTTTCATTGTAACATGTGGTGAGTGCACGCACAAGAGATCTAGCTAGCAGAAGAATGGACACAACTTGAAAAGGTGAGAAGACGAGAGAAAAATTGGAGAGAAAAGAATGAGAATTGTATCAACCAAATAAATGAATGATAAAATACACATGATATAATATGCATAGCTCAACTAATGCTCCATAGTGGTGGTCTAGAGATATCTAGACACGCTCAGGCCGTCACGGGAGTTAACTGTCACCTAGTCCTAGTAAACTAGTCATGTAGTCTTCAGATAATTGGAAAGACGAAAGTGAAGTGAGGAGGAGATCAAGCATGCACAAGGAATGTGCCTTCCTAGTGATGATCCCAAGGTAAGTGTGCATTAATGGTGATGATCCCAAGGTTACTTGGTGATAAAACCAAAGTTACCTTGAATGACTCCACTCCGCTAGTCAACTAAAGAGAATGTTCTCCTAGAATGTAGGAGAGGTTCGTTAAAAATAGGAGACCCTCAATAATGACTAATAAAGATAGGAAAATAAGAGAAAAATATCATAGATGTCTGTAATATCTCCAACTTCCCCACTAAACACTACTATGGGGTAATGAGGAATGGGTCCCATCAACAAAATCCATGTTAGGTACCAATGAACAATGCAACTAATGAACACTGAAAAAAAAGTGATGAAAGAGAGAAAACCTCATGGGAAAAAAACCCTCTCAAGGTAAAATGAATCAAAAGAAGAAAATAAAGTCACTAAGAAATTATGTCCTTCACTCCAAGACGATCATGTAGAGAGTGAAACTTCTACTCAGCGAGAGTCTTGGTGAAGATGCCAACAGTTTATTTAGAGGAAGGATAGAATTGTAGGTCGATGATCCTCTTGTGGACTAGATCTATGATGTAATGCATATGGATCTCGATATTCTTTGTCCATTGCCACTACATTGGGTCTCTACAAAACTTGAGAGTACTCTAGTTGTCACACCAAATGGCAGTCGGTGTGTGGAACTGGATGCCCAACTTGGTAAGGAATTTTTGTGGCCAAAATTCCTAGATGGCAACGTTAACTACTCCTCTGTACTCGACCTTAACTGAAGATAGAGAAATAGCAGACTGCTTCTTTCTTGACCAACAAATAGGCTCTGAATCCAAACTGAGAGTGTATTTGTATGTGGACGTGTGATCAATGTTGTCACTTACTCAGTGAGAATCTGTGAATCCTATGAGATCTAATGCATAACCTGATGCATAATGAATCCCATAATTGATGGTTCCCTAAACGTACCGAAGGATATGCTTTGCATCCTTCCAGTGTAACTGATGCAGCTCCT
This sequence comes from Picea engelmannii, assembly GCA_009831015.1. NCBI lineage: Eukaryota > Viridiplantae > Streptophyta > Pinopsida > Pinales > Pinaceae > Picea > Picea engelmannii. The sequence goes on from ML815549.1 coordinate 147,903, forward strand.
ACATGTACCTAGAGAATGATCCCACTACATATGATAGGTTTGGTTGGGTGTGGGAGAGATACAACAAACTCCCCACAAGTTGTCTATACAATTGTTTTTCAACCAGTGGAGTGTTCCTGCCATCCTCAAGTATTACCCCAGATAGGAAGAGTGTAGGGGTAGACTTGCAGTCTATCATGTGAAATCTGTCCATGAGATCCCAAGCATACTTGGCTTGAGATAGCTTGATGTCTGAAGCATCCTAATGAATCTCGAGACCAAGGAAGTAATGGAGTGGACCCATGTCCATCATCAAAAACATGTCATGCATAATCCCCTTCATCGCAACAATCGATGAAGTTGAGCAACCAGTTACCAAAATATCATCCACATAAACAACTAGAACCAGAAGTGAATCGGTAGTCCTGAGAATGTAGACATTTGGATCAGATTTGCATCTCAAAAAATTCAGGGACAATAGGTAGGAGTCCATCTTGGCGTACCATGATCTCGGCGCCTGCTTGAGGCCATAGAGAGACTTCCTAAGCCTACAAACCAAATATGAATCGTGTATGAAGCCAGGTGGTTGCTCCATGTAAATATCCTATGAGAGATATTTGTGAAGAAATTAATTATTCACATCCATTTTATGGACTTCCCATACATTGGTTTCCGCAATAGAAAGGGCCAAACAAATGGATTCCATCTTCACTACTAGAGTGAATGTCTCATCATAGTCTATGCCATGAATCTATTGAAATCCTTTGGAAACTAGTCTTTCCTTGTATTTGCTAGCCTAACCATCTGTTGCACTATTGGTCCTATAAACCCATCTGCATATAACAAGCTTCCTTACTGAAGGAATCATAACCAGATCCCAAGTATGGTTCTCAAGGAGGGAGTTGTACTCCTTCTGCATGGTTGATTCCCAAAAGGGATTCCCTGCAACTTCGCCATAGGTCTCTAGGTCTGAATACTGACCCACATAAAAGTGCATAGGAAACATGGGCTCAGTGGTTGTGAGTACACGCGGAGGCTCCTCAAACTGATATCAAGTCCTCCTAAGATCAATTGGATCCCCAACAAGATCTCCTGTATCCTTAAGAGTGGTCTGTGCCCACTTGGGCCTCTGCTCTGGCTCCTCGTCTCCCTATACTAACTGTGCATCTGCCTGTTCTAAATCCTATGACTCTGTATTAGAACTCAAATATGAAGTAGAGTATGAATGTGTAGACTCGTCATCTCGAAATGGTGGAAGGACAAAAGTACCTACATGCAGCTCATGTCAAGGATGCGAGAGAATTTCCTCAAACTGAATATTGTGCTCAATGATGAGATGGTCTATAGAGGGATCAATGAGTCTGTATCCCTTCACACCATTTGGGTATCCAACAAAGTTACATGTAGTACTATGTGGATCAAGTGATTTCCTATTTTCAGAGGGAATTCGGGCCCATGCACATGAGCCGAAGACACATAAGTGGGTGACTTTCAGTTTGTTGTCGCTCCAAGCCTTGAAAGGAGTCTTGTCCTTAACATATCTATGAGGGGATCTGTTCTAAATGTGATTGGAATGGTTAAGTGCTTCAACAAAAAGATTGGGAAGAAGTGCCTTTGCATGTAGAATGCAATTGGCCATCTCTTTGGGAGATCTTTTTTTTTTCGCTTTGCAACCCTATTCTATTGCAGAGAATATGGTACCGTGTGTTGCAACTGTATCCCAGCCTCAAGATAAAGATTTTGAACATATCTATTTACGTACTCACCCCCATTATATGTACGAAGGGATTTGATATTTCTCCCTAATTGAGTCTCAACAAGTGCTTTGAACTCTTTAATATGCTCAAAGACCTCAGACTTTTTCTTGGAAACAAATACCCAAGTGTAACATGAGTAATCATCCAAAAATGTAAGCACATACCTTGCTTTGCTTACGAATGGATGCGAGAATGGACCCATGAGATCATTGTGAATCATATCCAATGGAGAGCAAGCCATGTGAGCCTTCCTCTTCTCTAACTTCTTTTGAGGGTGCTTTCCAAGGATATATCCTTCACAAACCCCTTTGGAAAAGTGGATATCAGGTAATCTGATGACCATCCCTTTCTTGCTAAGTCGTTTCATGTACCTGAAGTTCAGGTGACCAAACCTCTCGTGCCATAATATACTATTGTCATTAGCATGATTAAGTAGTACATAGGAATCAAGTTCAATAAACTTAGAAAAAGTGTATAACCAAGATTGATGATTTACCTCCCCGACAAAAATCCCGGAGTTGTTTTGCATGTCGAATATGGACACGGAGTCTAGTGTGAACTCCACCTTTTTTCCTGAGCCTGAGTGTGTAATCTAATACACCGAGAGTAGATTCACATAAATTTGAGGAACATGGAGAATGTTATCATAAATTCCATGATCTAGTTCCACTCTCTCTTTTACAACAAACTCGATTGGAGAGTCATCCCCCATGAGGATAGGAGGACCATTGCATGTAGTAAAATAAGATAAGATATCATGTGTGGAAGCCATATGGTGAGATGCACATGAATCCACGATCCATGCATCAGGTGAATATTGAACAACAACTAATGCATGATGATTACCTTTGGGAGCATGATATTTTGGCTTCTTCTTGGCACCCTCAAGAATTTGATCCCCAAGGTTGTTGTTTTGAAGAATCTGAGTCATAAGGTCTATCTGCTTCTTCATGCATGTGGATTCTGGATAGAATCCTCGATTGCAGTAGGTACACTTCTATCCTTTCTTTCCTTTTCCAGTTTTGGATCTCGAGGAATCATTGAAGGGTTTGGAGTACCCTTCCTTCTTATACTTTTCATGTGACTTGGTTTTTCCTTTCATTTTGGATTTCTGACTTTGAGAATTTCTACCATCATGCACAACAAGCACATGCTCTTTGGATTTTTTTATTACACCCATATTGATGAGTTTATCTTGCTCCTGAATCAGAGACTTAATGAAGGTATCCAAAGAGGGCATAGTCCAGGATGCTTCAGTAGTGAATCTATAAGTGTGGAATGTGGAAACAAATATGAAGTATTATGGACCAATTTTCGACAAAATGGTGAGAACCATTTTCTTCTACCATCTTAGTCGGACGATATTTGTTTTTTCCAATAAATGTTTTCGGCCGAACGTTTTTTTGGCTGAAAGAGTATTTCGGCTGAAACTCTTTGTCAGTTGAACATTTTTTTGATTGAAAGAATCTTTTGGCTGAAATAACCTTTCTGCCGAACAAATGGTTTATAAATTACCCGCACATCGCTCCCGTCATAGTTTTCCCATACTATTGATAGTGTTAAGTGCTGATGGACTGGTGCTGGCAGACTGGTGTTGTCGGAATGGTGCCAACAGATGTCAGTGCTGCGGGAGGACGTGATGTGGGTGGACATTGGTGTAGTGGTGATGTGGGCGGACGTTGGTGTTGCAGGCGGGTGGTCCAGGTATTTTTTAAATAAAATTAGTTTAGTTTTTAGTATTAGTATTATTTTTGTTTTTAGTTTAGTTTAAGTATTTCTCATATATTAGTATTACTTTAGTTTTTAAATGGACAGGGAAGATTTGTTATTGTCCATGTATAGGGACATGACCGAATTCGGGCATGTCCTTGTACATGGATTGGGTCGAATTTGGGCTTGTCCTTGTACATCAATTTTTTTACAAGAATTTATCATGGTGATATGGGCTATAATGGTGATATGAGATGTAATGGCGATATGAATATGATTATGACAGAACACCAGTATTATGAATATAGGCTTTAAGTAACACCTGCTTATTATTGATAATAAATGAAATGGGATTTTGACCTGGATTATTTTCGGCACGAAATGAGAGCGAAGATATAATAAATAAATGCACAGAGATATCGTGTATATCCAATAATATAATAAAAATATATTAGAGATGCAACCATAAACACAGAGATACAATAATACACGATTTCTATTAATGAAATAAATGTACAGAGACTGTAAAAATACAGAGTGAAAGACTCGCTAGAATGGTGGCAACTTATCTCTGAGAAGAGATGTGACAACTACTCACATTCACAAGAAGATGATTACAATGAAGCTCTGAAGGCCTTTTTACAATAAGCAGGAATGCCAAAAACCATAGACATCCAAAAACATAACCCTAGGAGATGAAGCACCAAAAGTCATGTGCGCCCCGTTTAGGTAAGTGAGTACATCAACTTCTCGGGGTCGTAACTTTTGCATACGATCTTCGTTTTAGGCGTGTGATAGATTGTTGGAAAGGTATCATCGAGGAGATTCATTTTGGGGGCTCAATTATTCCTTTGAATATCATTGATAACCGTGATCTTGAAAAACCTTCATTTGGACCCTCAAAATGGCCCTGGAAGTTAAAACCTGCTAAAAATAGTAAATTGCCAAAATTGCTAGAAAAGTGTTTTGAGCCAGTTGGAAAAGGTGGGTGGCCACCGATATCCACCTGGATCAGATTTATAGAGTAATAGCTAATAATATAGCTTAATTACACATGCTAAGCTTAAGTGTTTAAGGTTTCCATCTTGATATGATGGGTTTCTAAGGATATATAACTATTTTTATGTTTTACACCACTATGATATGGTTATATTTATAGCTTTGATCTCTTACTTGTATATACTAGCATGTGGTATAGCTTGTAAATTGTGACTATTGTATTCAACCTCATTAATCCTATGAACCTTTACCATTAAGCTCAAAATGGTAACTAGTATGTAAGTGTTATCATTATGGAAACAAAGGATGATTACATAAACAAGTAGTGTGAGCATAGGTAATCTATATGAATAGTATAACACATTTCCTATAAGTAACATGCATACTCTGATTACGTGTGCTTAACTTATTGATATAGCTAGTATTGAACACTGTATAACCTTATGGAATATTTTCTTAGTACTCCAAGTTATAGCAGTGTTGAGCTATTTACCATTATAGTAATCCCACTAATCATAGTAATACACATAGCCTAAGTTGATCTCTTAGTTATGATAGATTACATAGGAAAATATCTATGTAATTAACCTTATTACGAATCTGAATAGTGCATGATAATATAAGCATTCCAATATGTATGGACTTGGTTTATAGTAACAACAAGAGGTTGCAACTTGATACTATATGTTATGATAGACCCCTTTCTTCACCATAGGTTTGATTACCATTAGTAGTGTAAAGTAAGCTCTATTGATTCTAATTACTTAAGATTTAAGTAGGTGAGTATACATGTAATGCTTATTCAAACTCATATCCTATTGATTACCTTTGATATGTAAACAATGTAATTACTATCATATTGATTACTCTATGACAATAAGCTCCTGGACACTCTACAACTCACTAGTACAATTGCTCTTGTTATAACTAAGTATTATGACTCCTTAAGCTATATGAGTAATTAGTGAAGTAATGGAGATCATAGATATGGAAACATGATTGGAACTTGAAAGAGCTACTTGGAAGTTTAACTTTATAAAAACGATTTATGAGGCGTGTGAGATAGTCTAGTTTCTTTTGTATTGATTTATTTTGTATAAATGTCTTTGGAAATTATGAAGAGCCTCCAAACCAATGCATTCATTTATTTTCTTTTAATAACATTATACGAATGACTTCATAAATGTCAGGATATTGAAGATATTCATTAATTTTCTTTTATATAAATGATTGAGTATTATATAAGGGTCTTCGTAAATGTCAAAATATCAAATTATTTGTGGTTTTTAAAGAATATGATATGGGTATGGATTAAAGAGTTTTGATGGTACCACCATTGTTGTTTATTCTATGTTGTATGATGCTATAGACATTTTTTCCCCCTCTACTTGAGTCAGTATTTGTATTCGTATTAGTTTAGTTTTTAAATGGACATGGACGATTCGACCATGTACATGTACAGGGACAGGAAGGCCCGAATTTGGGTTTGTCCCTATACATGGACATGGCTGAATCAACTCTATCCATGTACAGGGATAGGCTCGAATTCGGGCATGCCTATCCCTGTACATGGATAGGGCTAAATCGACCATGTCGATGTATAGGGACATGCCCGAATTCATAGCGCAAAAATGTGGTTTAAATCTCATCTCTGAATTCATAGCACAAACGTTTTAAATTGGATTTCTGAATTCATAAATTGGATTTTATGAATTCATAGCACAAATGGTTTAAATTGGATTTTTGAATTCTTAATAATAAATTGCATTTGGAAGTTTTGGGCTAAATAAATTTTATTTMTAAATTCATAATAATAAATTGTATTTTRTTTTAAATTCATAATAATAAATTGTATTTTGGAAAATTTGGGCCATATAAATTGYATYTRAAATAAATTGTGTATTTCTGATGTATTTTTTATTGCAYAGGWGGTTTAAATTGCATTTTTAAATGCACAAGTAAATTGTATTTTTTATTGCATAGGTGGTTTAAATTGTATTTCTAAATGCACAAGTAAATTGTATTTCTGATTGCATAGGTGGTTTAAATTGCAATTGTATTTTTGATTGCATAGGTGGTTTAAATTGCATTTCTAAATGCACAAGTAAATTGTATTTCTGATTGCATAGGTGGTTTAAATTGCAATTGTATTTTTGATTKTATAGGTGGATTAAATTGCATTTCTAAATCCACAAGTTTAAAYTGGCACAAATGGTTTAAATTACATTGMTAAATTGTATTTYTGATTTCACAAGTGGTTTAAATTGCATTGATTTCTAAATGTACAAGTTTAAATTGGCAAAAATGGTTTAGATTGCATTGATTGCACATGTGGTTTAAAAGTTTAAATTGGTAGTGTTAGAAATAGAGAATATATTTAAATTTTATATAATGTGTTTGATTGACAGACTAAATATGTATAAAACAAATTTTTTCATTTTTATTCATACAATTCTTTATTAAATATTTTTCTAGCCCTTGAATTGAGAATGGTTGTTCAATGTTAACAAACAATATGGACTACCTATAAAACCACGTAACTACCCACAAAACACCATGAATACTAGGCTATTTCTCTCAACACTACTACAAATTATATCCATGTTAAAATAGCTTCTTACACACAGTTGACTCTTATGTAAAATGCTGTGCTTTCATTATGCTATGATAGTGTAATCATTAATGTTGTACAGATATAACATCATTCACATAGCAATTACCATAAGTAATAGGTAATACTATAGAGATAAGAGAGTAATAGATTAGGGAATAAGTGGTATCAGTACTTAGTATACTTAAAAATAATTTTTAAAATATTAGATTTATTTTTAAAATTGATATATTTCAAACTAAAATAAAAGCATATTTTGTTAGTATATATTGCTTCTCTTTAATATTGAGCTTGAAAATGGGATCCTCATCATTATAAAATAAAATAAAACAACATATTTCAAAGTACAGTTGACAGGGCCGTATTTGACCTTGTCCATGTACAGGGATATGGTCGAATTCAGGTTTTTCCCTGTATATGGATAGGGCCAAATACGACCCTTTCGATGTATATGGACAAGCTCGAATTTGGCCCTGTCCTTGTACATGGACAGGGTCAAATACAAACCTATCCATGTACAGGGACATGCCCGAATTCAGGCCTGTCCTTGTACATAGACATGCTCGAATACGACCTTGCGGGCGGGCTAGGTAATTTATAGTTTTAAATTTTTTGTTTTAAATTGTTATACTGTTAGTTTTACTACTTTATAAGGTTGAATGTTTTGTGTCTTGGTTAAGTACCAAGTTGAGATAATGTGTGATTGTTTTCTCTCCAGAGATGGTCCATGAGACCTAGGAGTAGTTAAGAAGAGCATGATCACATTATTGATCTTCCTTGTATGCTGGAATAATAAAATATTATAAGTAAATAACATGAGAATCATGTGAACAATTTACCATTAAAGAAGAACTTAATTGTTGACTTTGTCTTGAAATCACCCTTTCTTGACTTACGCCCCCCTTATTTGTTGTGTGGGTTTTTGGTTTTGTTCTTTTCTTTTACCTAAAGAAAGTTAACCGCCTTGAACTTTGGAACAATTTAATTGTTGACTTTGTCTTGAAACCACCCTTGCTTGAGTTACACCCCCTATAATTGTTGTGTGGGTTTTTGGTTTTGTTCTTTGCTTCTTCCTAAAGAAAGTTAGCTGCCTTGACTTTGGATCCCCTCTCTTGACTTGTTTTTTTCTTTTTGATTTTTATGATTTAAAAATTAATATTTTATGATATAAAATATTATTTGTTTAAATTATTTAATTATTTAATTCAGTGGCTGCGATCCCTCTAGGATAGTTGTTCTTGGTATTTTCCATTTTTTCGCAGATCTCTTCTTGGTTATTGTTTGGGAATTATCGTTATCCTTGCTGGTGTCTCCCACCTAATTTTTTTTCTGGTGTCTCCCTCCTCATCTCCTTGCTAATGCCACCCTATGTATGTTGTCGTTCTCATCTATTGCTAGTGCCACCTGTGTATGTTGTTGGTTAGTATATTGATATTTTAGCCTAAAAGTTCTTCTTGGAAATTTGTTCTAGGTGTCATGATGAGATCTGCCCTGAGGGTTTGATCAATGATCCATTGAATATTTTTCTGAGCATATACCTAAGAGGATAGCAACAACATATCATGTAATATTATTTCTTGTTTTAGTTTAAAGTATAGATATAGATAATCTTCTACATGCCACATTTTTTTTTATATTTAAATATTTTCATGTTTATTATATATAGCATCTTAGTAAAAATTATAGTTCTAGTTTTTTCAATATATGTTTACGATGCTTTGAAGTTGTTATAAATGTTAAATGCTTTTGTTATAAATTCATTATTTCCATTTAATGTTTCTATAACTTATGATATTTCATATTCATGAATTTTCAAAGGATAGATATTGAGGCGAGATGTCGAGACATGAGTCTCCAAACATTCCTCACAAACACTCTAGGCTATCCCATGAAAGAAGAAGAGGAACCCCTTCTTCGAATGAGAATCCAAGTGACCAACGAAAATCTAGTCAGATGAGGAGATTATCAAATGAGTATGTGAATAGATCATCTCGAGAATGTGCTCAAAATAGTGCTATGGATGCAACCTTCTTAGACAGGTTGCACATTAATACTCCAACATTGGAGAATGTAGGGAATACACCAAGACAAGAAAATATGTTTAGCAGTTTTATTTGATTTTGTATTTTCGTGTATTTATGTTTAATTTATATATAACCTTTTTTTTTTAATTTCTTATGTTAAATGTTGAAATTAATTTCAAATGTGTATGTGTAGACAATGAGTTTAATGCGAGGGAAGATAATGAAAGAGAAAGTGGGTATCATGAAGATTCTAATGTTGGTGAAAATGGTGAAGGTGTATTTAGGAGGCATTATAAAGAAACAAAATATTACATGCCCACGTCCACCTATCCTTTGGATGTTGGTGATGAGCTTCCTCGGGAAGAGATTATTGAAGCAATGACTCTAGAGCGATGCTCAGGTGTTAAAATCAGGTTGGAAAATGATTTGAGGAGCTTGGATCTCCCTCGAGAGAGTAAGCAAATATTGGAGATTGTTTTTAATTCATTTCAAAAATTTATGGAGGCATATCAAAAGATGGGGAAATGACTGACAATTTTATCGATTTGATGAGAAGACAGAAGTCGAAGGTGATGGGCCTTGATAATTGGGTCATAGTAAAAAATAAAGTTTCAAAAGAAAATGCAATTTCTGTGTTCAATTTCAAAGATGGGCCAAGGAGAACGATGTTGAAGGTGCAATATTTTAAGCACCCCAACATAGTAGGACATCTTTATAATAGATTTTTGGTAGCATATGGGAAGTTGTCGTGAAATGATGAGGTTTCAGATTATTTTGATACAAACTTTTATGCAGAGTTTTTCATGGACATGAACCTTGATTATACTAGCCTACCATCTAATTATTATGAGGCTGGTAAATGACAGGCATATGATCGAAAATGGGTGTATAGAAATGCGACATTGTAGAGGACTCCACAACCTTTAGTATCTCATCCAATAGGAGAATTTTCCTCACATTCAGAGTTGTAAGCTTCATCAAAGGTTGATAAAGAGGCTAGGAATGTAATCAAGGAAAATTTGGAATCGTTTTTTTTTATGGTTTTGATGCTGGTTTGAATTTTTAGAGAGCGGAAGCCAATTCTTGAACTATTTTTGTTTATAAAATAGATGAGGAGTTAGATACCATGTCAGTAGAAGATCTTAAGGAGTATGCACATTTTTTTCCGTAATGGTTGGAAGGAAGTCATTTAGAATGATGAACCGAACATCGGATTGGTATGCGTTATAATTAGTAAATTTTTTATGCATTTGAAGATAGTTTACTTCTAGTTCTAGATCTAGATACATATCATTGTATCTATAGAAATAATTGAGTTGTTATTGTCATTAATTGTAGTTTGGAAATATGTTAAATGAATCTCCAGTAAATAGGGGACTTGATTCCACAAGTTTAAATTTGGATGGGTTGAATCAGGTATGTGTTTTTTAATATCCACATATGAGCACTTTAGTTGTCCAATCTCCAATATTTTGAATAATATCAACAACATGACATTTATGATTTTGTATAAATGTGAACACATTAAATCCTAGATTTAGTTTTTAGTTGTGTTGTTCACAGATCCCTATTCCATCTCCTACTACTTGGGCATGCTTGTCCCAATTCTCATCGGGAGAGTTTGAAGAGGGTGGGAATTCACAAGTATCATTGCATGTTGAAAACAAATTTAGTTATATATGAAAATTGCAATGTCATTTAAATTATTAATTTAAAAGAAGAATGTCTTAAACAATATTTAATTTATTGAATTTTAGGGTATGGTGGGTATAATTTATTGATATTCAGGTTGGCACATCATAATAATTACATGTTTCAAAATTTAAAACTACAATTTAATGTGTTAAAATCATTTAAATTTAATTTTTATTTTTTCAAATTTGAAATGTGTTATATAGGGCAATGTAGAGAAGAGAGTGCTTAAGAGTGTGTTTGAACAAAATGTGGAGAAGAGAGTGTGGGATATTGGGATTGAGGAGGATGCATCCATACCTAGGAATGATGCATCTATTCATGATGATTCTTAAATGTATGTTCATTGCACATTAGTGATTTTTAATTTGCTTTTATGTTGGGCCTTTTATATAAAAGTGTTCAAGCTTACTTTTGTTGAATATGCTTATATTTTTTACCTTTTTCAAATTTTTGTTTTCTCAAATTTTTAGTTTAGTCTTTCCTATTCATAGGGTTACTAAACTAGTGTCTATATAACTTTTCAACGCTTTGATCAATTATTTTGAAATATATAGAACTCCTATATAAGCTTATCATTGTCTAAAATGGTACATTCAATCTTATTTATGTTTAGATCATGATGAAGACCTACTTTTGAACTTGAACATTTGATTATTTGAGAATATACTCTATCCCACATCAGAAAAGAGGAAGTTTCTAAATTTTCTTCAATTTCATTCCTTGCCTTCTTTTCCAAGAATGGCGTAGTATGGACATTTTTTTTTTCTGCATACAATGAAGTGAATTCTTTCTTGCCAGGGTATTGTCAAACTCTTAACTAAATTGGTTACTAACCACAAAAACCAACATTCAAATAGATTTACAAATAAGGTATGTACGTGAATGATCTCACTTATGTTTAGATCACTACGAAAGAATATTTCAAAGAGAATCCGATTATATATAATATGAATACATCCCAAAGATGAAATATTTAAATGGTTTTTGAAGAATGAATTAATATATGTGTAGATTTGTGTTTTCTTCATGTACATGAAAATTTATATGAGAACATCTATTCCACTGTAGAAAGAGGAGATAAGTATTTTATGGAAGAATGGTTTTTAAAATGGAGATTTGTGAACTTTCATAGATATAAGTAATTCTTGGAAGAATGACTTAATATGGAGATTTATGAGTCCTTTAATTTGAAAGGGAATTTGATTATATGAGAACATCTATTCCACTACAGAAGAGGAGAGAAGTATTTTACTGCTGAGGAGATGAGTATTTTACTGCTGAGTAAATAAGGTCATCTGACATGAGAATTTTACCTAAAGGATTTGGTACTTTATCCACAAGGAGATAAGTATTTTATTGGAAGTTCATGACTTAATATGGAGATTTTTGAACTTTCTGCATACACAACTATATTTATTTTCAGGGTATTATCTAACTCTAAACACAAAAATTTGTTACCAAGAACATAATTTTTCTCTTTAAAAATTTGTAAGATTTTAGATAAGATTTTACATTGTTTAGATCATGTATGCTTAATATAGAGAGTAACTATTTTGAAAGTTTTGGAACTTTGTGATGGAAGTTTGGTTTAAAAAAGTGCCAAAAAAGTGTAATAAAAAGAGAGCAATAATCTTAAATATGTGGAACTCTGGTTGGGTATGTTATTATTTCTTATTGTTTATTTAATATTTAGTTAAAGTATATATGCTAATATGTGTTATTTTTATTTTTTTTATTGTTACAGATGTTTCCATTATATTTGGTGGAAATGAGTATGTTGGAGGATGAGACTTGACTCTTTTGGTATGTATGTAAATTTTTCTTTAATCACAACTTGTTTTATTTATCTAAAATTGTACATGTGTACATTTTATTTTAAATTTGTAGATATATTTTATTGTAAATTTTTAAATTTTGAATTCGATGAATGTTTTTGTTTGCAAGTATGAATTGCAGGTATGAAGTGATCTATCTTAAAGCAATGGCTTAGAGTCTGGAATTTTGGAGTTAAATGTTTTGGTTTTTGTTATCATCCTAAAATGGATGTGGAACCTATGTATTTGGCAATATAACTATTCAAACTTTCATTATATATATATATATATATATATATATATATATATATATATATATATATATATATATATATATATATTCGATATTTTTGGAACTCAAACTATCAATTTATTATTTCATCTTTGATTTCTCTTATATTGTTTATGATAGTGAAATGATAATTTATGCTTTATGGTCAACGTATAATTTCAATTTTTATGATTTTTATGATGGTGAAAGGCATAATAGCAAGGGGATTCATCATCTTCCCTCGTCACCCCCTCACATACCTCATTTGATTCCCGATAGTTACCCATTCGAAGAGGAGGTTCCTCCTTCAAAAGAGAGCACTCCTATTCTCAATTATCCTCTTGCCCCCCCCAAAAAATCCATCCACAGGATCATGTGTTTAGCACAAGAAACTGCATTGTGGAGGAAGAAAATCCTCCCAACAGGAATATGGAGGACCGTTCGACGATAACAATAGAGGAAATGAAGGTGCAAACACCTCTTCTCTCCCCAAACCGACTCTCGAACGAGCATGTCTAAATCATTTTTGAAATGCAGCAAAAGCAGGATGACTAGCTACACATTTAGCGCATCCTTGGCTAGAGAATGAATATCCGGTTTGATGCTTTGGCAAATGTTGTAGCGTGGAATTGTTGCCCAACTTGTGGCCAGAAGTTTGTCCCTACCTACAACATCCATAGCAGCCTGAGATCTCACAAGGAATAACACCTCCAGGTTTTTTTGTTTGCTCTCCTTCTGGTTTTATCACCTCTCCAAAGATGGGCACAATCTTTGCCTCATGATGCAAGCTATATGGTCATGGCAACCAGTTTTTTATCATTTTTTTGTTCATACTATTTTTTTTAAGTTGTGATGCGTCAAACTCTAAGATTTTGCTGAAAACCACCTATTCTGGTTTCCCTTTTGTGGCAGAACAAGTGGCTAATAGGTGGAATTGTATAGACATAAGAAGTTATTAATATAAGTATCCTACTTTATTTACAAAAACAAATGTTAATTTATGTTTTATGATACTTTGCTGAAATTAAAAATGTTTTATTTCATTTTATTTATAAGCAACTTTGTATAAAAATCATTGTACTATGTGAAGTAGAGTTGATTCTGTATACCATGGAGATGATTGTGTAGTCATGGGAGATCTAGGTAGTTATCAAATTATATTTTCTAACTTACAATTTAAATTTTGTTTGATTTATACTATGTGAAGTACAGATGATTATGTATACAATGGAGTTGATTCTGTAGTGATGAGAGATCTGGGTAGTTATCAAATTATAGTTTCTAACTTATAATTTAAATTTTGTTTGATTTGGAAATATGGTTGAAAATAGTCAAAAAAGTCATCAAATTATAGTTTCCCACTTTGGATCCCCTTACCCCAAACAACACTCAGAGATGAGGTTTGAGGACTAGAGGGTTGATCAAGTTAGGTTCCAGACTTCTCAATTGCCTCCTATTAATAATATTAGAATGGAAAAAACAACAAATAATATTGTATATTAAAAATATATGAGAGCTTCTTATGGAGTGAAAACATAAAAAGAAAGTCCGAGTCCATGTTGATGAAAAATTAGTATTAGACTACCGAGGTAAAAGCCAGTTTTCATTGGGTGATATGAGTTTTATTCCATTCCATTCAAGTGATAAACAATTGAATTTAACAATGAAAATTGTAAATTTAAGCATATTGATCATCGTATCAATCTAGGCCCTTCCTTTATTTTGATAGGGCGTAGACTCCTATCAATCCAAAATTTAGTAAAAAATATGAACTCAAAATTGAAAATTCACAATGAAATG